>APFE030525103.1:8728-43967 GCA_000404065.3 Pinus taeda
CAACAAGACAATCCTAATGGACGTAGTAGTTGCTGACATTCCCACAAAGTATGGCATGCTCCTATCCAGATCATGGGGAGAAAAATTGCAAGGATCCCTTCAACTCGACCTCTCTTATGCTACCATATCTGTCTTTGGGCAACCAAAGAGACTGTATAGAGGAACATTAATGAAGTATGTGGTAAGCAGTGAGGAAAATCCCCAAAATTTTCCAATTTACTCAATCCATTCCGATATGGATTCTTTCATTTTATTTAATGATAACACCAGCCCTCCAACTGATGATAAGCCGTTATCTTTGGAACAAGAAACATACATCAATGAGGCATCGATTTCCAATACCCATGAAATTGTCTCAACGGTCAAGGCAACCAACAAACAACAAGAAGAACATCCCGAAACAGAAATTGTAAGTCTGCCCAATCCTCAAAAAAATGAAACTCTCAATACAAACCTCAAACAAGAAATCACATGCTATTTAGAGTTTGATGGTTCTGTCAACAAGTTAGGAGCAAGGGCAGGAGTATGGATTTACAATACACATAATAATCACGCAGAAGGCCATGCCTATAGATTAAATTTCAGATGTACAAACAACATGGCAGATTATGAAGCTCTTCTCTTAGGCCTTAAACCGCTCAAAGTCCTAGGAGATACAAAAGTGTCCATCCTAGTTGACTCCGATTTGATTATACAAAAAATGAAAGGTAAATTTGTTACTAATGATAGTAGAATGAGAGCTTACAGGGCTGCTGCCACCGAAATACTCAATTATTTTAGTGAATCCAAGCTTGCCAAAATTTCAAGAGATCATAATATTCATGCCCACAGTCTAGCAACTTTTGCTAGCAAATGCAAGCTTCCCTTTGAACCAAATCACCATTTCACCATTGAAATAAAACACAGACCTTCGGTCCCTAACAATGTTAAAGATTGGCAAGTATTTCAAAATGATGCCCAGATTAACAATTTCCTCACTCTTGAGGGCGAATTTTCGAATACAAACGTTGACATGGATGCCATGAACGATTCCCAACAACTAACAGAAGAAAATCAGCAGGTTGTAACAGCTGCAACAGCTAAACAAATCCTTAACCCAACTGTTTTTGACAATGCAAACTTACAAGAGCTAAAACATATGCATTTAGAAGAAACAACCAAAGCTGAGGCTGAGTTCATTGACCTAAAGGATAATGTTTTGCCTACTGGACTAACTCCATTAGAAGACATGTTTGATGATAATGATGTGCCCAAGAAACCAAAAATGGAGCCTATAAATGCTGCTATTGAAGAAAATAACATAGGAACAGTAGACAAGTCCAAAATGATTAAATTATCCAAAAATCTGCCACTGATCAAAAACCAAAATACGTCGATCTGTTCAAAGAATTCCAAGATGTATTTGCCTGGAGTTATGAGGACTTGAAGTCCTACGACACCTCAGTAATCCAACACACCATTCCCTTAAAACCAAATCAAAAACCATTCAAACAAAAACTTAGAAGAATCAAACCCATGCTTCTTCCCCTCATTGAAAAAGAAATAAAGAAAATGTTTGATGTATCATTACACCCATCAGATTCTCTGAATGGGTATCTAATTTAGTTCCCACAAGAAAAAAACAGGAGAAATAAGACTGTGTGTAGACTCGAGAAATTTAAACCAGGTCTCTCTAAAAGACCACTACCCTTTGCCCAAAATGGACCATATCCTACAAAGAGTAGTGGGGTCATCCAGAATTTCTTCACTAGATGGATTTTCAGGATTTAATCAGATACTTGTTCACCCGGACGACCAAGACAAGACAGCCTTTACCACACAGTGGGGAACATTTAAGTACATTAAAATGCCTTTCGAGCTAAAAAATGCTGGTGCTACCTTTCAAAGGGAAATGGATATTGCATTTGCCAAGGAGATACATGATTTCCTTGTTGTTTACCTTGATGACCTAACCCCATTCTCCAAATCTGACCAAGAGCACCTTAAACACCTAAGGCAAATTTTCATGACATGCAGGAAATATGGCATTTCCTTGAATCCCAAGAAGTCCCTATTTTCCCTCGAGGAAGGCAAGCTTCTAGGCCATATCATATCAAAAGATGGGATTAGAATTGATCCTGAAAGAATTCAATCTATCCTCCAAATCCCCTATCCAAGAAACATAAAAGAACTGCAAGCATTCCTTGGAAAGATCAATTTCCTAAGGAGATTTATCCCAAACCTAGCTGAGCTAATAAGGCTATTGAGCAACATGTTGAAGAAGGATGCCAAGGTAAAATGGTCTCTTGAGACCAAGCAAGCCTTTGAGAGTATAAAAACTGCCTTGACTCAAACGCCTGTCCTCACCAGTCCACAATTCGAAAAAGATTTTATAATTTTTTCTTTTGCATCCGAGCACACCATAGCCATGGTCCTATTGCAAAAAGATGATCAAGGTAACGAAAAGCCAATTGCTTTCTTCAGCCGAGCTTTAAGAGATGCACCCTTGAAATATCAGATTATGGAAAAGTAGGCTTATGCCCTGGTCAAAGCCATAAAAAATTTCAGAATTTACATCTTATACTCCCACATGATTTCCTATGTCCCTAACTCTGTTGTAAAGGATATATTAACTCAAGAGGGACTAGAAGGAAAAAGAGGCAAGTGGATGGCCAACATCCTTGAATACGACATTGAAATAAAACCTACCAAGCTGATAAAAGGACAAGGGCTAGCCAAGCTAATGTCTGAAACAAACTTCCAAGCCTTAGACATTAATCAACTAGACAATGAATCGGAGCTGGTGACTCCACAAATTAGTGAAACCTTTTTGCAATCCCCATGGTATGCTAATATTTGCTTTGTATTGTTAAACTTGTGTGCTCCCCCAGGGTTGTCCAGAACCAAGAAAATATTTTTAAGGATGAAATCATCAAAGTTTTATGTCATAGATGGTGCCTTGTTTTGGAAAAATCATGAAGGAATATTGCTTAATTGTTTGACCATGAATGAAACTAACAGCATCATGAAAGAATTCCATGCAGGGGACTGTGGAGGACACTTATATTGGAAGTCCACGGCTGACAAGATTTTAAAGGATGGTTATTATTGGCCCTCTCTATTTGCAGATGTCAAGAAATTTGCTGTTTCATGCCACAAATGCCAAATCTTTGAAGGAAAAAGAAAATTATTGCCCTTGCCCCTTAAGCCCATTTCAACCGAAAAACCTTTTCAACAATGGGGTCTCGACTTCATTGGAGAAATCCATCCCTCTTCCTCAAGACAGCACAAGTGGATTTTAACAACCACTGATTATTTCACTAAGTGGATTGAAGCCATCCCATGTAGACAAGCCAACGACTCCACCATTATCCAATTCTTGAGAGAAATATCCTTTCCAGATTTGGCTGCCCTGAGAAAATCATCACTGACAATGCTGCTACCTTCAAATCCAAAAAGATGATCAACTTCTGCCATAAATACCACACTACCTTGGGCCACTCCACAGCTTACTACCCTCAAGGCAATGGCTTAGCCGAATCATCCAACAAAAGCCTCATCAACATCATAAAGAAACTGCTAGAGGAAAACAAAAAGAACTGGCATAGGAAACTCACAAATGCTCTGTGGGTAGACAGACTTTCAACCAAGAAATCCATTGGGATGAGCCCTTATGAATTAGTATACGGCATGGAAGCCAAATTTCCTTCATCTTTGGGTATTCCTACTATTAAACTGTTGCAGGAAATTCAGGCTGAACCAAATGACATGCAGAGAAGAGTTAATCAAACCATTCATCTTTAGCAAACCAGAGAGCAAGTATACGACAAAGCTCAAATGTTGCAAGAAAAGCTCAAAAAGATGTTTGATAAGAAGGCTAAAGCAGAAGATTTTTGGGATGGCAGCAAAGTTCTAAGATGGGATTCACGAAGAGAGGACAAGGGCAAACATGCAAAATTCAATTTTTTGTGGAAAGGACCATACATTATCAGCGCTATGCAAGATAATAATACATATTTATTCAAATCTCTAGATGGCAGCACAGCAGAAGAAGGCCCTGTTAATGGCTGAATGTTAAAACATTACCATGATCCCTTTTGATTGAGAAAAAATAGGCCGTGTTATTTTCTGTACATAAATGTTTGTACATATCAGCACTTTATTTTATTTTTGTAATAGTCCGGATGCTAAAGCACGTAGAAGAAAGCAGACAATGCTTCATAGTTCACTAGCAAATCAGTTGAGGGAAAGTGTTGTTTTCAGTCCAAAATTTCAAATCAATCTAACAGTCAGCACTAAGAAGTTTCAGTGCACAGCAACAACAAAAGATCAAGGCAGTCTGACCTGATGTTCTTGGCTTTCACAAGGAGAAGCCATCCCCAAGTGGAGCCACTGTTAGCCTCCTGCTGCAGCAGGTTACTCATATTTCATGATTGACATTTTTACAAGCCAAATATGTCATACTTTGCATGCTGCAATGCTCCATATTTGCTAATAGACACCAAAGAAGGAGGCCATGAAAGTGTGCTAGTCTAAGTTCAACTGCTGCATTCCAATTTTGAAGAGTTATTCCATTTTTGTACAATTTTAAGCTAAAGGGAGGTCCAAACAGCTTAATATTGGTCTCCCTAGGTTTCAATTTCCTATTTTAGAATATAGAGAATGAATAATCTGTCCAAACAGCTTAATCTTGGCAGATTCTTTAGATAGGTAGAGAAACAAAGGAGCCCAACTGCTTAATCTAGGCCCTTGGAAGAAATAAGGGTAGTTTGTAGATAGGAAGGCATAAAAAGAAAAAATTGTAATGCTGGGTCTGCAAGTCTAAGTGCGCCCGAACCAAAAGAAGAAAAAATGTTAGGTAAGTAGGCTAGGTAGGTAGTTTTGAGGTTGCAGAATCTTGATTTCTGATCAATTCTATGTTTTCAAAGTATCATGTTTACTCAGGTCATAGTCATCAGGCAATTTCATATGGAGGAGTTCAAATCAGACATAACTAACTTCCCTTTCTTCCTCTTCCCCAAATCATTAACTAATTTCCCCAAAAAGAGGTCAAGATCTGCTTGATATCTCTTAGTTTCATCATTTTCCATGCCATTAACCTTGGTGAAGATCTTCTTCACTCAAGGAAGATCCATACTTTCTCTACACAACTCTATCTCCCCTTTGAAGCCTAAGATCTCTGAAACTTAGCGCTTTCTTGTCATCTCCATATTAACTACTGATATTATTATTTAACTCCCTCTATTTTCCCCATCCCCCTACTAAAACTATGTAAATAATCTCCTTATGTAAATATCCCCTCCCCCTAGTTGAAAATAACCATAAGTACCCCTGGGAATTGCTCAGTGTATCTGAAACTTGGCGAGAACCCTCATGCTGCCCCTTCAAACCATCTTCTAATGCAATGGACTCCTTCCAAAGCATAAAATTCCTTTCTAGGTTATCGGACCCCTTTCGAGGCCTCAAATACTCTTCAAAAGCACATACTCACTCCTTCCGATCGCAATAAACCCTTGCTGATTGCCTTAACATTCTTGTGATCCTGGTAAACCCTCTCCAACGCGATTATCGCAATTGGAGGTCGCAATGGTATTATGGCTTGATGTTGTTTCTTCCCGATGGACGCTCTGCCGATGCCATCTCGCGATCGGCATATCGCAATATTTTATACCCCCTAGGTGTGCCCCCTTTCCTTTTTTCCTGATGAGCTATTGCGATATCGGTGATCGGCGGTCGCAAGCATCGCGTTTCCAAAATAAATACCTTCTCATTCTCCGCCGATGCGATATTGCAATCGTATCGAAAGAAGTATATCGCATCGCAGTAACATATGAGTCGCCCTGCCGACCAGATCATTGCCACATCACCCTGCTACGTCACCTCACTAACGTCATTCGCTGTACAGCTGACATCATGATGATGTCAGCAGCCAAAAAACGGAAAAACGCGCAAGCGCGAAAGTCGAGCTTCGGAGCTCTGGAATGAGAAATGGAGGCATTTTTCGATGTGTGATTAACACGAGGAAAATGGGCCATATTGGGGAATCTTTTGATTCCTTAGCCCTTTTCGCACCGAAAAAGCCCGAAATTGCCCGATTTTGCCAAATTAAATGAATTTGAAGACAGAGAGAGACCAGGAACAGAGATTAAAGAGTATCAGATCAAATATGCAGACAGAAGGCACGTCAAAGAGTATCAGGAAGCGGCGAAGACCATCAATGTAGCGGAAAAGTGTATCAGAGGAGATTTTCTCAGGGCTCGAGGCAAATCCAACATTAAAACGAAAGCCCTGAAAGTCAAGAAGCAATTGAAGACACATTGAAGGCTCACGAGCACAAATGATTGCACATTAAACTTACAGAAGATCAGTGGACCAGAAATCAATGCACAGTTAGGACAGAACCACCGCACCAAGTCACACAGGACACCTCATCAACTCAACTTGATTCAACTGCCTCTGGCGCAACCCAAAGGACTTACTTGCATTTAATTCCATCAACAATTAGGTTTTTAGAAAAGGCTTTTTCCTGCAGACCTCTTTAGGTCAGTTGTAATAAATGACTTTATATATTTTGCTTATATATACCACCCTGAAAAATGGAGTAGGGGTTGGTTGGTGTTTAGTTGATCAATAGCTTGATCCTTGTTATTCTGATTGTTCTTTCAAGCAGAGACTCGCACTGTAACTATGATGCTTTCTATAATCAAAGATTGCTGAAAGCATGGATTCTAAAACTGTCTGCTGTGTTTAATTGGCCGAGTGATTGTGGAATTCCTGTGCTTCTACATGGTTCAATAAGTGTTTCTTAACTCTGTTAGTTCTTATGTTTGTTTTATCATAAATCTGCCCTCTAAATTGTAGGAAAGAAGAATAGTTTAGGATTTGCTTAGCTGCACCTTAGGCTCAATTTCTGCAATTTTTCATGTTTTCATCAGGAATAGTTATGAACATGCACACTTAAATGATCTTGTTTACACTATTTCTTTCACATATGAATGATAGTTTAGGAATTCTTAACTGCTCCTAGATAACCATTCATTCACTTCCCCTCCCTGTCAGTTTTGATGAAAGATTCTTAATTGCCTTTCATCCCTGACCATCATTCCATCCTTTCAGCAAATTGATAATTGTCTCATGTGTGGCTATCCCGATCCACAAGCCTCTTGTGACCAAGAAAATGCAACAGCAAGCCTTAATCCATGATTCCATGCCCAATGATTTGAAACTTATCACACCTTACCTTGCCTCTCTGCTTGGAATTTTCTACTTGGCATACATCTTCCATCCAAACAAAAAATCAAAACCCCTGAACCTGAAAACTAGCCTAAAATCGTCATCAACAAAATTAAATCATAAAGAGAGAGCCATCTCTGATTGCAGGTGGGCTAGAACCTGCAGTCCAAAGATTGGTTTGTGGTTACCTCGGCCGTATCCCTATAGGAGCTTAGGGACAACCTGAGTGATAACAGAAACCATCTAGGCCAAGAGCTTTCCCATTTTGCATCTTGTTGATAACTTCACTAACATCATCTTAAGAAACTGGCCTATTAAGATTATGATTGTCTTCCTTTGTTACAAGCTTGGGAATGTACCTTGTGAATTTGTTAATAAAATGTGACCTGTCTAAAAGAGGCTTCTTTGTAATGCTAAGGAAGTGTTGTACTAGGGAAAATTCCATTTCTTTGTGGGTTACGAGCTCTTTCCCTTGAGAATCTTTGAGTTTTAATATTATGTTGTGTGATCTGTGACTCAAAGTTGACTTATGAAAAATATTTGTGTCTCTTTCCCCTTCTCTAATCCATTGTACTCTTGATTTCTATCCCTAGAAAATCTCCATTTGCCTGCACCTATCATCCCATTCCTTCTGAAGAGCATCAACTTGAGTTTTCCTATCCTCAGTTAAGCCATCTATGATCATAAGCTGATTAATCCCCTGAATGTTTTGTGCAACTTCTTTCTTGGCTTTGAAAATGTTACCAAACTAGTTTTTGTTCCAATATTTAAGTCTGGCTTTGATGTGTTTAAGTCTTTGTTGTAGCATGTACTTTTTGGTGCCTTGAAAGGGCAACTCTTCCATCCACCATTTATCAATATTATGGGTGAAGTGAGGGTAAGATAGCTAGACTTTTTAAAACCTGAAAAGTTTGTTCCTCGGTGTACTTATAAAAGTAGCTTCAAGCTGGATAGGCTAATGGCCTGAGCTTCCAAATGGAAGGATTAAAGTTGACATGTTAGGTCCTGCGAGAAATAGGTCCTCTGAGATCATGAATCTATCCAGTTTAAAGGCAACATGAGAAGCCCCTCCTCTCTTGTTCTTCCAAGTGAAAGTGCCATTCATTGTTTCAACATCCACTAATCTCATGTTATTTATGAAGTTCTAGAAAGGAATGGAGTCTTTGCCTAGTGTTCTGGTGCCACCTTTTTTCTCTGTAAGAGATTTGATCACATTGAAATCCCCAACCATAATACAGGATATATCAGGGTATCTCTCTCTTAGCTCCTCAAGGGAAGTGAGAAGCTTGAGTTTGTCTTCTAGTCTTTGAGGACCGTAGACATTTGTAATCATGTAAATCTCCTTATCACCCACAGGTTGTATTACCAGCGAAAAGTGTACAGGATTCCAAGTTTTTGGGGATCCCAAAGCATAAGAATCCCTCATGCTAATTTGTCTGCCTTAACCTCTAGATACTCATGCCTACTTAACCAATTGCTATGGATTTCTCTGATTTTATCCATTGAGAACCTTTTTTCCTGAATGAAAACAATGTTTGGTTTTTCTTCTTGTATTCTACTACTAAGATTTCTTTGTTTCCTTTTACTTCCTAGGCCCTTAATATTCCAGGTTGTAAAAGAGTAACTAGTGAGATCTTTCATCTTACCTGAGTTGATCATGCGTTTTCCACATTCTATCAGTAGCTCATTCTATCTTTTCCTTCCTCTTTTCCTACCCAGGTTCTTGGAAGAGTGCCCCAGTGTTTCCTCCATTGTCTTCATCCCTCTATTTTCCTGGCTGTCATGGTTTCTTTTGACTCCAGAACTCTTTGATTGTGATCTCCATAGGAAGAGTTGTTGAAACCTATCAAACTCCTCTCTTGGCAGGGAGTCAACTCCTTTGGTAATACCCTGCTCTAGAAACTCTTCTTGATCTAATTTTTCCTTCTCAATAATCTCCTGTAGTTAATTATCCTCCATTCCTACCTCACTTGAGGTCATTTCATGGTCCCTGTTGAGCTCCAAAATGTTCGGTAGATCATCCTGTTGCTAGCTATTTTCTGGTATGTCCTCTACGCTAGTATCCCTATCCTTCTCATTGGTTTTAGTCTTCGATTTCTATTTTTCCTCATTGTTTCCAGTTACTTCTTCTAAGATTTTGAAACTATTGTGGCTCAATTGTTCGTCCTCATTGATTTTCTTTCAGTTCCTCTTTTCCCCTTTCCCCTTACCCCTCACCTTGGTAAAGCCGTTGGGATCTTTGCTTGTGGTGGTTTTTTTTTTGCTTTCTAGTTTGTTTAATGGGCAGTCTCAGTACGGGTTCCCATGTTCATGAAACTTACGGCATCTAAATGGGACATGCTCATAGTCCACCACCTGCACCCATTCTTTATCATAAACTTCTAAAATGATCTTGTTTGGGAGTGCCCCAGATAGTTCCATTTCCACACAAATCCGGGCAAAGGAAGTGTATTTACCTCTTAAAATGCCCTAGTTTATTGCTGATAGCCTTTAAGACTCCGACAGCCAATAATCTAAAGGAAGGGAGTATAATCTTATCCATACTGGTGCTGAAGTGAACATTTCTCGATCTGGGACAAAGTTCATCACCCATGGTCGCATGTAAAGGCCTACAACAAAGTAAAAATAGGGTCCTCCCTCGAACACTTTGTCTTTATCTTCTAAGCTCGTGAAAACCACTGTAAAGAAACCTTTGGATACAAGGTGAAGTTTTATTTCCCCCTTTGGTTTCTAGTGGCTCCTTATCCATGCATGTAAGACCTTCTTCGTCGGCCAAATCCCCATAAATTTGCATAGGATGGCATGCTCCGTCATGTGATTTATGTGCACCTATAGTGCTGGGTCACTTAAAATGACCCGAGGAGTGATGGTTGATTTAGGTTTGTAGATGCATGTCACCCTTAGAGGTGTCGTTGTCTAACTACTACCCTCTTTCCTCTTCTCCCTGCTATCTTCCTCCTGATTTACTCTATGTTCGTGAGGTTCGATATTTCCTATGATAATATCCTCAGTTATCACCTGTGTTGGTTTCTTGAAGAGATTCATATCAGTTTCCTTGTCTCTATTCACAGCTATTTGACTATAGGAGGGAGTAGAGCTCGCTCCACCATGAACTGGCATGGTTAACAATGCCAAACCCTGACTCAAACCCTAGATCAGAATGCAGAGCTTTCTTCATGTTTTCGGATGTGTTGTTCAAAATTTTTAAGTAATTAATTAATTGAATTTTTTAAATTAATTAAGTTTTTAATTAATTTAGTATTAATTAAATAAAAAATTTAATGTAATTTAGGTTTAATATTTAATCAAAAAAATCTGATTTTTAGCCGAGGCAACAAAAATTCCAGAATTCTGGCAATTTAATATACCAACTTTAGAATCTCGTAAATGGAGTTTTACATGGCCAAATGAGGCACATGATGGCTCATTGCAAATATAAAATCATGGAGAACATTTCTGAGAAGGTTTCATTAATATATTTGATCATTTAGTGGGTCTAAAATATAGCAGAAGATCAAGCACTAAATTTTTAAATAAAACTAATTTTTCTAGGTTTTATTTTCTACATTTTCATTTGCCTAAGCCTCTTATAAATGAAAATTCATTTGTCAATGATATCATTGGCCAATTAAATCATCACAGGAATCAATAGAAAACTCATATTTCCTTTCCAATTCTTTATTTAATTGAATTTGATTAGATTTGTTTTAATTCCAAATTTAACATTTTGATTTTATTTTTGCATTTTAATTTTGCTTTGATTTCCTTTTTGTAGGAAAACAATTGAAGAGATGAAGAGAAAAGAAATTCAATAAATGAGAAGGCTCCAACAATAGAAGAATGGAATTTTGAGCCAATGAAAATTAATTAAAAAGTTTTATTCTTCAACAAACTTTCCTATTTAAAATTCTTTTGTAAATATTATAAATAAGAGATTGTAGAATATAATAAGGGCTTCTCTCCTATGCAATTCTAGAATTATAAAAGCACTTCTGTAATAGGGATTTAGAGTTGTAGGTGGGTGATCCAGGTCTAGGTGTGACGAAGGACCCTTCCAAGACCTTTTACTATGATGATGTGTTAATTTTCCATTTTAAAAGAACATAAATGAATACATCTACATGTTGTAAAGAAGACGAACATGACAATAATCAACACATGAAAGCATAAGCCATTGATAAAAGAGTTCATCCAGAAGGGACTACGTCTTTGGGCCTTAACGTCAAGATGGTGTAGGCCACTAGATTAAGTGTTGTCAATAGTGATGATGTACATAAGTGGTGACATTGCTATCATACAATGAAAACGCCCTGACGCGGGAGTGGCTCCAAGAAATGTTCTACTGCAGGAACTTTCATCCAAAAAGGACTCCTATTAGTATGACCTAAACTCATGCATGATGATAATGAGCATCCTGCGAACATGCCAACATGGCATGAAAGGGATATCAATGAAAACATACATGGCAACGCATGAGTATCCCATCAACATACAACAAAGGGATCTCAAAGGAAACATGATGAATCATGACAACAAGTACATCCCACAAATGATTCCACATCACATCAAGAAAGAATCATGAAAACACGTAAGAAACAAGATCCCTCATCAAACATCAAACATGGATTTGTGCAGCACAATGCATAGCAAAAGAATTACATGAGCACACTGCATATACCTCACATCCTGTGGCCATTTGAAGAAAAAGATGTCAAACTACTGAAGCTAGCCATACCATCAATCTCGCTGCATCGAATATCATGGAATGACTGCTCACACATGAATGCTGACACCTGCACTCCACTTTGAAAAGTGGCCGAAAAATGAAATGTGCAAATGAAAAATCTGAACGTGCCATCAAATTTGTGGCGTCGAATAGTGAAAAATTGACTATCAAATTTCTGAATTATGAGAAAATGAAAATTTGGGGCTCAAGGAATCTTTTAGATTCCTCGTAGATTCCTCAAAAATTCCCTCCTCCAGGTCCTCTACAAATCTGCTACTTAGATCAGGAAACCAACTGCGCCATCAGGTTCATGTTGCTGAGAAGTGTAAGATCGAAATAAAATTTGTCCAATTTGGACATCGCAAAAATTTCACCCTCTTGAGAATTTTGCTCAATCATGGTTCTGCCTATGTTTTTCTCAGGCTCATGGTTCCACCTAAAAAACCATTAAATAAATATTATATCTTGATCTGCATGCCCGCTCCTGGTTCCTTCATCCTTTTATAGTGAACAAATGATAGGTTTATATAAATTTTATGGGTGGATTTGTCAACAAAAGACCGTTTGGAGTAACGGTTAAAATTTTCGAATTTGGTGGAGGAGGTTGGGTGGTCAAAACCTACCTCCTCCATGTTAGAACTTTTATTGTTTTACAAAACCACAAACATTATTGTTTTGGGGGTATTAGGTCCACATTTTGTGGCCCGCCCCCATAAGCTCCATAGCGCATTTATTAATGCTATTGGTATATTGCATTTTGGGTTGATCATTGGTTGGCACATTAGCATTATGCCATATGAGACCGCTTGGTTGGGACCGACCCACGTGGGCTGAGCTGGTTCGATTCCCACTGGCCTCACCTGAATTTTTATGGTATGCGATGGTTGGGTGTGGGCTAGGTCCACCAGAGGTGGCTCACCCACCCATTTATGTTTATGTTTAATATGGTGCAGGGTTGAGGAAGGGCCAGCGGGGTCATGGCCCATCAACCCCATAAAAAAATTAATTCTGTTGTAGTTTGGGGTATGACGGTGATGGTGGGGGTCATGGCCTACTACCATTTTTTTATATTTTTTTTTTATTTAAAAAAAATAACAATCATTTCTAAAAATTCGAAAAATGACCGAAGGAGACAAATTAACCACGCCACAAATTCCCCCAGAATTTAGCTGGAGTTGGCCAGATTCTGTCCACCTAAAAACTTCCAAATTGTGTCTCCATTAAGCCCGCCCAGTCAGTAAAAGTCAACCAAAACTTTAACTGGCTTGTTCTCCATCATACGAGCTCAAATTGATTAACTGTTCACACCACCGTGATCAAGACGATGAGATCAACGCTCTGGTCCTAGTTCAAAATCATTCTGGTCACTTTGATTTTCAAGCTTTCATAAGCCTTCTTTGTCCTATGTGTGTCCCTGGAGCCACCACCTAGATCAATCCTCCCTACTGAGGAGCTTTTGGTCCTCCAAAAGCATGGAAAATAATCTGCATCTTTTATGTACCTTGTCTACATCACAAGTGTCCTAAAAGGTCTCGCTTCCATGTCGTTCACCTTTGCTTTTTGGAGCCTTAAGCGATCAGCCGACACCTGCCACCACTGCAACCTATAGTACATTGTTTCGCAAATTACATGATCGGCTTACATGACCAACTAATGACCCAAGCATCCCACACTTTCCATGAGTTTATAACACATAATCGATGGTCAAGTTTACATCAAGATGGACACAATACCCCAGCTACGAAAACAAGGCCAACATATCATTGTTGCTTCAACAAGTGATGGAAAGCACATCATCACTGCAACACATGATTTACAATAATAAGGCCAAACAATATTTGTTCTTTGACAAGTGATGGAAATACGACATCGCTTTCACAGTTTATGATGCAACTCAAAATAAGACCAAACATCATTGTTTCTTAACAAGTGATGGAAAGGACATCATCGATTTTTACTTCAAAATGAAAATTATTTACAAAAGCACGACCATGATAAGATAACATATATAGAAATAATTCTTAATTTATCGCTATGAATAGGTAATCCCCCTGTGGTGGTTTTGCTTGTCGAACAATTGTTTCATTTGGTTCATGCACCAACACTGTCTTTAAGGGGCTGCTCTTGATGGAACTTCCAACATTTGGCTCTTTGATGGCCACTTCTCTCACAGTGATTGCAATAGGTCTTCTTCCTCCAGATTTATTTAACATGTTTCCTCAGTTGCTGTTGAGAGGGTTTTTCACACCTCATCCCTTTGTGTGCTGCCATTCTTTTCCAACACTTAGAAAATGTATGGTTATGTAATCCACAAAAGGTACATGTTTTCCGATGCCATGTGTTACGTTCATCACTAACAACATGATTATAATCGAAATGACCATTCGAATATCGAAACTGGTTATACCTTTCCTTGCCTTCTCTGGTGTAAGTATGGCAATGAGAGATTGCCTCAGCTCTTTCCCTGTGATGGCCACTACCATGGGATGATGGGGATGTGTTCCCATCACTCTCTTTCCTTGATGATTTTGACGATGTGTTGGAAGCATATGACACCTTTGAGCCTTCTCCCTTGGTGTATCTCAAGCCTACAAATTGATGTCTCTGGACAACCTCCAATGGTTGATTTATGCCTTGGTTATTAACGTCAAGTTTTTCTTCCTCCTCATGCCTCATCCTTGTAAGGAGCCTCAGTTTTGTTGTTGTAGTTGAGATTTCCAAATCTCCAATAGAATTCATACTAGTGAAGCTGAAATCTAGAGGAAATCAACATCTTTTTCCTTCTCTATTGATTTGGAAAGAATTGATGAGGCTTCTCATAATCTGTTGTTGGTATTTCACTAGTTGTCTCAACACATTCCCCAACTTTCTTTCTGACATACCCCAGTCCTGCTTGATGGGGTAATTGTTGTTCTTTGATAGGGTTGATAATGCCTTGGCCATTAACACCCAAGTGTTTTCCTTCATACCGAATTTTCTTCAACAGTTTGGAGCCAATTCCTGTGGTATGATTTTAAAAAGTAGCTAAATCATCATTAGGACACATACATGAATTTAGAGAATTAATTTTTACCTCACATGGGTCATGCTTCAGCTTTTCCAAGTCCTCATCCTTTGCTTGCAGCTGTTGTAGCGAACTATGTTTTTCCTCCTTCTCTTCATGTAGAAGCATCTTCAATTTAATTTTCTCTGTTTGAAGATTATGTTTGTTCTGCTTCAGTTCTTCCAGGACCTCTTCTATGGCTCGTAACTAAAGCTACAATCGCTCCTTTTCCTCTCTCTCTTTTTGTAGAGCTTCTTACATTATTTCCACCATTTGGGAAATTTTGACAATGGTCTGGTACATCGCTTTTTCATCCTCTGTTGCTACACATTCCATTGTTCTTGCTTGCAATTCACATCCACGCAAAGACTACTCTGATACCACTTGATCCAGGTCTGGTTGTGATGAAGGACCCTTCCAAGACCTTTTACTTTGGTAATATGTTAAATTTCATTTTTGAAATAACATAAATGAATACATCTGCATGCTGTAAAGAAGAGGAACATGAGAATCATTAGCACATGAAAACATAAGTCGTTGATAACGGAGTTCGTCTAGGAGGGACTACGTCTCCAGGCCCCGATGTCAAGATGGTGTAGGCTGCTGCATTAAGTGTTGTCAATAGTGATGATGTACATAAGTGGTGACGTCGCTATCATACAAGGAAAATGCCCTCATGCAGGAGTGGCTCTAAGAGATGTTCCATTGCAACAAATCTCATCCAAAAAGGGCTCCTATCAGTATGACCTAAACTCATGCATGATGATAATGAGCATCCTGCCAACATGGCATGAAAGGGATCTCAATGCAAACATACATGGCAACACATGATTATCCCATCAAAATTAAACAAAGGGATCTCAAATGAAACATGATGAATCATGACAACAAGTACATCCCACAAATGATTCCGCATCACATCAAGCAGGAATCATGAAAACAAGTAAGAAACATGATCCCTTACCAAACATCAAAAAGGGATATATGCAGCATAATGAATAGCAAAAGAAGTACATGAACACACTACATATACCTCACAACCTAAGACCATCTGAAGAAAAGGATGTCAAACTACTAAAGTAGGCTGTGTCGAATGTCATGGAATGACTGCTTGCACATGAATGCTGACACCTTCTTGCAATTCACATCCATGCATAGATCTCATCGTCCTTATTACAGCGGTGTGAATGGTACGTCAATCTGAGCTCGTATGAGGGAGAATGAGCTAGTTGTATTGGTTGACTTTTGCTATCTGGGCAGGGTTAATGGAGACACAATTTGGAAGTTTTCCAGCAGACAGAATCCAACCAACTCTGGCTGGATTTCGAGCGAATTTGTGGCCTGGTTAATTTGTCCCCTTCAATCATTTTTCGAATTTTTAAAAATGACTATTAATTTTTTTTAAATAAAAAAATATAAAAAATTGGTGGTGGGCCATGACCCCGCCACCTCTGTCAAACCCCAAACTTCAATAGAATTAAATTTTTAATGGGACTGATGGGCCATGACCCTCGCCGGCCCTAGCTCAACCTCGTAGCATATTAAACGTAAACATAAAGGGGTGGGCGGGCCACCTCTGGTGGACCTGACCCACTCACAACTATCGCATATCATAAAAATTCATGTGAGGCCATTGGGGATCGAACCTGCCCTTCCCACATGGGCCGGCCCCCACTAGGCAACCCCGTATCGCATAACGCCAAAACCAAAGTAGCAATACAATTAATGCGCCAACCAATGGTGAACCCAAAATGCAATACACCAAAAACATTCATAAATGTGCTACGAAGGTTATGGGGGTAGGTTGCCCAATGCGAACCTGACCCCCCAAAAGAATAATGTTTGTGGTTTTGTAAAACAATAAAATTTCTAACATGGAGAAGGCGGGGTTTGACCACCCGACCTCCTTCACCAAATTCAAAAATTTTAACTGTTACTCCAAATGGTCCTTTGTTGACAAATCCACTCATATAATTTATATAAACCTATCATTCATTTAGTGCGCAAGGATGGAGGAACTAGGAGTAGGCACAAAGATCGAGATATAATTTTTTTTTAATGGTTTTGCAGGTGGAACCATGAGCCTAAGAAAAACACAGGCGGATCCATGATTGAGTAAAATTCTCAGGAGAGTGCAATTTTTGCATTGTCCAAATTGGACAAATTTTGTGTTGATCTTACACCTCACTTTGTCGAATCTCATGGAATGACTGCTTGCACATGAATGCTGACACCTTCTTGCAATTCACATCCATGCATAGATCTCGTCATCCTTATTGCAGCGGTGTGAATGGTACGTCAATCTGAGCTTGTATGAGGGAGAACGAGCTAGTTGTATTGGTTGACTTTTTCTATCTGGGCAGGGTTAATGGAGACACAATTTGGAAGTTTTCCAGCAGATGGAATCCAGCCAACTGTGGCTGGATTTCGAGCGAATTTGTGGCCTGGTTAATTTGTCCCCTTCAATCATTTTTCGAATTTTTAAAAATGACTATTAATTTTTTTTAAATAAAAAAATATAAAAAAGTGGTGGTGGGCCATGACCCCGCCACCTCTGTCAGACCCCAAACTTCAATAGAATTAAATTTTTAATGGGACTGATGGGCCATGACCCTCGTCGGCCCTAGCTCAACCTCGTAGCATATTAAACGTAAACATAAAGGGGTGGGCGGGCCACCTCTGGTGGACCCGACCCACTCCCAACTATCGCATATCATAAAAATTCATGTGAGGCTGTTGGGGATCGAACCTGCCCTTCCCACATGGGCCGGCCCCCACTAGGCAACCCCGTATCGCATAACGCCAAAACGAAAGTAGCAATACAATTAATGCACCAACCAATGGTGAACCAAAAATGCAACACACCAAAAACATTCATAAATGTGCTACGAAGGTTATGGGGGTAGGTTTCCCAATGCGAACCTGACCCCCCAAAAGAATAATGTTTGTGGTTTTGTAAAACAATAAAATTTCTAACATGGAGAAGGCACGGTTTGACCACCCAACCTCCTTCACCAAATTCAAAAATTTTAACTGTTACTCCAAATGGTCCTTTGTTGACAAATCCACTCATATAATTTATATAAACCTATCATTCATTTAGTGCGCAAGGATGGAGGAACTAGGAGTAGGCACAAAGATCGAGATATAAATTTTTTTTAATGGTTTTGCAGGTGGAACCATGAGCCTAAGAAAAACACAGGTGGATCCATGATTGAGAAAAATTCTCAGGAGAGTGCAATTTTTGCATTGTCCAAATTGGACAAATTTTGTGTCAATCTTACACCTCAGCGACACAAACCTAATGCCGCAATTAGTTTCCTGATTTGAGAAGCAGATTTGCAGATGAACCGAAGGAAGGAATCTTTGAGGAATCTATGTGGAATCTAAAAGATTCCTTGAGCCCCAAATTTTCATTTTCTCAGTATTTAGGAATTTGACAGTCAATTTTGCACTATTCGATGCCACAAATCTGATGGTGCATTCAGATTTTCCACTTTCTCATTTCATTTTTCGGCCAGTTTTCAAAGTGGAGTGTAGGTGCCAACATTCATGTGTGAGTAGTCATTCCATGAGATTTGACGCAACGAGATTGATGGTACAACTAGCTTCAGTAGTTTGACATCCTTTTCTTCAGATGGCCTCATGAGGTGAGGTATATGCAGTGTGTTCATGTACTTCTTTTGCTATGCATTGTGCTGCACAAATCCTTCTTTTATGTTTGATGAGGGATCTTGTTTCTTACTTGTTTTCATGGTTCCTGCTTGATGTGATGCATAATCATTTATGGGGTGTACTTGTTGTCATGATTCGTCATGTTTCATTTGAGATCCCTTTGTTGTATGTTGATCAGATAGTCATGTGTCACCATGTATGTTTGCATTGAGATCCCTTTCATGCCATGTTGGTAGGATGGTCATTGTCATCATGCATGAGTTTAGGTCATACTGATAGGAGTCCTTTTTGGATGAAAGTTCCTACAGTGGAAAATATCTTGGAACCACTTCTCCGTGAGGTCATTTTCCTTGTATGATAGCAGTGTCACCACTTATGTACATCATCACTATTGACAACACTTAATGCATCGGCCTACACCATCTTGACATCAGGGCCCGGAGACGTAGTCCCTCCTGGACAAACTCTGTTATCAACAAATTATGTTTTGATGTGATGATGATTGTCATGCTCCTCTTCTTTACAACATGCAGATGTATTCATTTATGTTCTTTTAAGAATGCAATTTTGACACATCACCAAAGTAAAATGTCTTGGAAGGGTCCTTGATCACACCAGGACCTCGATGAGTGGGAGGAGTAAAAATATGATATTTGGGGATTATTGAGGATTTTAAATTTGCATTCTGAATTATGTATGAAGGGCAAAGTTTGCACTATTGTGGCTCTTATTTTGAAAGAAAAAATTCAAGTATTGTAAAGGACTATTAGACACTGGAGTTGGAGAAATGGGTTCAATAAATTGGTATTTATAATACTATTATTTTAAATGTTGGTTTCATTTTATAATGATAGGAATGTGTCAATTTACTTTCATATTTGTGCACTTTTGTCGGTATGGGTAATTTGTCTCTATTTTATGTTATTATTTATCTCTGCTCTTGTGGGCTAAATTTTGATTTATGAGTAACTATTTACTCAGAAATTTTTCTTTTAATATTGGTTTAATAAATAGTGATATGTTGTGAAAGTTTTTTGCATATTATTGTTTCATTATTCATTTTACTCATTAAATGATCAAAATCATTTTGCGAACCTTTTCCTCAGGGTTGTTGGTTGATTATTTCAGTTAAGAGGTTCCTAAATAGGATGTGTTTGGTATTTATAATGTTAGTTAATTGAACTACTTCGTTAGCTTGATATTTATTATATGCCAGACATATTTAAATCCCAATACTTTAAATATATTACTCTCAGTTGGGTTAGATCTATATCTTCCTAATTGAGATAAGGTTAGGATTTAGTTCCTTTTGCTTGCATTATAGAATAAGTTTTCATTTAGATTAATTTTTACATTCTTTTAATTCCTCTTCCCAAACAGGAAAACTTTAGTACTGGCTTGGCTGAGCCCCAGGTCAGTTTAAGGATCACTTTCTTGCCTGATCAACAAGAGGGTTGATTTGATGTCTCTTCTCCATTGGTGGATGAAAGTGATATTGTAAGCCATTTTGGAGATTGAGAGTAGGTAACTGGACCTAGTTGAACTAGTCAGAACCACCATTCCAAAAGGAAAAGGAGTTGCTTTAAGGTTAGGACCGAGTGGTCTTCCTGCATGTTGTCATAGCGATGTTCAAGGCTTCAACATTGTGGCGCTAGAAGGAGGGCCTAAAAATTGTTGTCTAACTGGAGTCTTTGTATTCTAAAATCTTATTATTTATCAGAATGGCTCTTAAACTTCCAATTTGGAGTTGTACCAGTGGACGTGCATCTTCAAATACTCCACTTGATGTGGTAGGGCTGTTGTCTCAAGTAAAATTTTATGGTAAGAGAAATTCTTCTGCTTTTAATCATGCCTTTCAATTTATTCAAGAATTTTTGAATTATGACTTTCAAGGAATCTATGAAGGCATTTTATGCAAAATCTTTACTCTCACATTCATGCTAAAAGCTAGAAAATGGTGTCGAACTCTTCTAGTTGCCTCAATTCACAGCTATGATCAATTTGTTAGAATGTTCCTTTGTAAATTTAACAGCTATAACTACAAATAGGTATGTGATGATCTTAAAGATTTACAAAGATTTGAAAATGATTCTTTGATTGATTTTACCATCAAGTTTAGCTTAAATTGTTTGAAATTAAAAACTCAAGAAAAACCTATGGCTGAGGAATTATTAGATTACTATGAACTTATTTTCTCTCTTCCTCCCATTCATGATCCATGTGAAAGTATTTCAAGCTTTTCTCAAACTCCTTCCAATTATATTAACACAATTGAGAATTCCAATATGAAGATGCAAACAAATGATGATGAAGTGGCCTCTAATATGTACGATTACAGTATTGATAGTGATAAAGATGCACCTTCACATGTATATGAATCTCAAACACAAATATTGGATAATTTTACTATTCAAGTGCAAGAAGATACTAAAAATAATCTTGGAGAAGATACCGCTTTGAAATCTGAAAATCAATATGCATTAAATTTAGAAAATTAGAACATAAATCAGAAAGTAGAAGCAATGATCGAAGTTTCAAATAATATGCAGCCCACTGTACAAATTTCTAAATTCTTTTATGATAATCAAATTTCAAATTCAGGACAAAGAAACAATCTTCAAAAAAGCACAAGTACACAAATGAATGATCTCAAATATGAAATTTACAATGAACAAAATGCACAAGATTTCTCAAATAGAAACGTTTTTAAATCCATTGCTTCTGATTCTCATTTTTCACTTTATCCTAATATTTTTTTTGGTGGCAATTTATCCCTCTTGATATCAATGATATTTCAAAAATAGAGAGTTTTATCTTAATGAGTTTCCAATTAGTTTTTATCAATATAGAGAATTAAGTATTGATCATTCTTCTGGCATTAATGAACATGTGCTTTATACTCCTTCTTGTTTTGATACATTGAATGAGATTGAAAAGAATTCCAATGAATGTCGTGAGGTCATTTATGATATTTACTTTGACATTTAGGATATATATTTGTCATTTTCACAATTAGATCCTTATAATCAATGTCGAATCAAATGTGAAAATGAAGAACACTCGAACTCAGAAATTGTTTCAAACAGTTCTCATTTTCAAACAATTAATCATACTCATGATTTCAGCATTCGAGAAAACATTCAATCTATGATTTATATGATTATCAAGATCTCATTCCTATTCATAGTCATGATTCTCTTTCTAATTCACAAGTTGGTATTAGAAATCATTCGAACTTTATTATTCTGACCAAGTCTTCTTAAAAGGAAATTATTTTAGATCACTGCCAATTGTTGTGTAATAATAGTTTTAACACTACTATAGACCATTATTTGATTTTATTATTTTTCCTTCATTTATTTTGTTTAAATTAAGATTTGTTGTTTGTTTTTAATTTTCGATTTTTAGATAATTTGGGCTGGGATATTGAGCAGCTCAGCATTTAACACTCAATTGATGTGTTGTCTCAATGGGAAAATAAAGTTTTAGATTCTAATCATAAATATCAAGAGCTATTTCTCTTCCAATTTCAACTGATGTTCATTTCTTATCAGTTACTTCTATCTTCTCAAAGCAAGTTTCAACAAGATAGTGTATTTTCAGAATATGACCAACAACCTAATTTAATCAATGATCTTCCATTGTATCTAACAGGTTTCCATTCGTTTTTTATAGACGCCTTTGAATAATATTTGGAAAGTTTTCCTTCACAGAAAATTGTTAATAATTTAACAGTTGCACATAACACTAACATATTTATGCATGCCATTGAATCTAAAAGATCATTTTCACAATCTGGCATGTTATCTTCTCTTTTGAATCCCTTCCAATCATCAATAGTAGAAATTCATCAAGGTTTCTATGATCTAATTGAAATTCAATTGGAAAGGAAATTTCAAGAGAAGGTAATTGTAAATACACTGCTAATAGTAACTATACATTCTAAAATCAAACTTATTTTCCTTAGTTTAATTGTATGCCTACTTTCATTACTAATGATTGATTTGTACATACATGTAGGAATCAAAATGCTTACATGGTTACATTGGAAGTATGACTATACCTAATCATGTTTCCTTCATTAAGTTAGAAATAGGAATATATTAATTTAAATTAGATTTATTTTATGTTTGCACTTATTTCATTATTTCAGATTTTCAATAAAGAAATTAATGAATGTGACTTATTTCATGCCTCCCCTTTCATTTTTGGAAAAACGACTTAGTACATTTTGGAGGCTCTTGAAAAATTAGATCATACATATTTCTAAAACCTTTAATTCTACTGTCTTGCAAAAAAATATCTCCAAAAAAAAAAATCATACAAAAATTCCAACAATTTGTTGCAACTTGACAATTTTGGATTCATAAGTATTTTTGAAAAAGTAATCACCACCACTCATGATGTCTGGTGTAAATTGGAGGTGGATTCAATTTGAAAAATTTGTTACTTAGCATTTTAGATTAAAAAAAAAAGTAGGCGATGTTGAACATATGAAAACTTTGAGAAAATTTTGGAGAACTTGAAGGCTCATAAGATAAAATTTTCAGCGAATTTTCTTCCAGGTATACATTTACAGGCTCATCATCATCTATAGTTAGTTTTACTTTTTTCAATGGTAATTCTTTATTCTTGTTCTATTTATTTTGCATGTTTTCATTCGTTTGGATACTTGAAACAAGCAGGCAACTATTTTAAATCTACAACATGTTCAGGGCAGTATTAGTTGTTTTCCAAAATTTGAGGATTCATAAATTTTCCTTAACTATTTCATTAAAATTTCATTGATACCTTTAAAAAAATTCTGGAAATTCATTTTGGATCATTATAATGTCGCAAATCTCGTCATAAGAAAGTTGCGATAACATCTTCCTCCAATCGAATAATCTAATGGTTAATCAAATTATTAAATGCAGTTTTTATCGAAAGGAAAATTGAGTTGGGCACTTTTATTTCGAATACTTTAATAACATCCCAATCTCATCGTATTTCCATATAGCATAATCAGAGCATTCCAATTTTTGGAAATTTCATATAAAGCGTCAATTGAAGTGTTGCGATATCCACATAATTCTGGACATGATAACACTTTTCATTCTAGTTCTCAAAGATATCACATCTGTTTATAAATCACAAATTTAGTTGAAGCACATGTTTTGAAATTTTATATGTCATGGCCTGATATGGAGTTTGAATTCATTTTTAAAATACATCGCATCCACTCATAAATTCGCAATTTCAATTGAGACATACATTTGAAAGTTCTGATATCCCAGATTTGGTAACATATTGAATCCATTTAATAAAATTATCGCATTTATTTTACATCGCATATCAGAGGTTTTCACATATGAATACACCAAATATCTTCAATCATGTGATACTCCCATCCCCTATGATCTCCAATAAAAAACAATTCACGATATCACACCATCCATATCGCATCATCCATATCGCAAAATTTGATGACAAGCATTCCCGATAGGAAACCTGCGATATAAGATCCCTGATATAAATTCTCGCCAATATTTCATATTCTAATTTTTATATCACACATATAAGACAGACCCACCAATTTTTCACGTCATCCATCGCATCCCCGCAATCGCATATCGGCAAAGGTAAAAATCGCAGATTGAAATTTATGCATGTGAAAGAAACTTGCGACGCGAAACATATGATAAGGCATTATGCTGTATAAAATATTTGAAGGCACTCTTGGGCAACGACTATGGTAATGAAGTGATTGGTAGAAAAATTACAACATGGTTAAATCATTTTTTTTCTCTTATATTTGAGTTTTAGATATATCACTCTATATTTAATATATGAAATTCAAGACCTCCCCATCTATACATCCGTATTTCATTATCTTGGATTCGGTCTTAATTTTGAAATATTTATGAAAATCATGCAAATTTATATGAAACTTATAATATTATGCGAACATTCATCAATGCAATTCGTTAATAAACATCCTTTCATTTCGGATGAATTCAATTCACTGCAAATTCCTAAAACATGAACCATTGTTTTCTTCTAGTTTATTGCTTGTTTTAGTATAGATTTAATAAATGATGATTTTGGGTTAATAACATTTTAGTTAGTTCGACTTCTTCATGCTTTTAATTCTAATTAAAGTAAGAAGTTAGCTAGTATTGGAGAAAATTATATCTTTCAGGTAATATTAAATGTAATTCTCCAATGGTAAGTTTCATGTACCCATTCTCATTACATTACTTTTGTTTTTAGTTTTTTTTGATCTTGAACTCTGTTTTTGAAGGTCTTCATGAACCCATTGCTCTTCTACTAGATTAGTGTTGAAGCTCATTCTATTTTGTTTAGTGTGCTTTGGGATTCTTGAAAGAAGTAGTAATAATCCTCATTGAATCAGCTAAACTAGGAAGTTTATGAACCTTTAATTGTTTCCTTAAGTATTTCTTTTATTAGAAAATGGTTTAGATGACTTTTTGAAAAAAAACATTGACACAAGACAAAAAAAATTTCATTGTCACTGAATTTTATCATTAGTGCTATCAAAATCCAATATACTCATAACTCTACAAGATAAAATTTATCTAAATCTCAACAAAAGAAGGAACATTCACGTTATTATTTTCTTTTATCTCTTTTATTGAGACATTTGTATAAGTAGTCTTAATGGAGTTTATCTTTTAAATTTGGAATTTTCTTTTAGTTTTTGCTTTCTTGATTTTATTTTGGATTGTTGATTTCTTTTCTTGCTTTAGCTTAGGATTTATTTTTTCCTTTTTCTTTTTTCAGCTTTGATTTCATTTTGGTGACTCTGCCATGATTTATATGAAAGGTCTTTTTACTCACTTGACAATGATTGACATACAAGGGAAATATCTTAACTCTGTCCATTTTAGTAAATTTCATTTATCATTAAAGGCATATCCTTATGGAACCATAATTCCTCTTGCTTTAAATATTTTTCATGGAGGAACACACATCCTTTCTAGGCGATTGAGTTTACTTTTTCAAGAAAAGAAATGATTTGAGTTCAACGCAATGAATACTTCCCACCCCTCCACGATCCAAAATGGATTTTGGGTAGACTCCTAAGTCTAAGTGTTCCTCATAGAGGAAAATGAAAGTTGAAGGAAGTTCCTGGAAATAGCCCCATGGCAGAGATATTTTCAATCTGAATATACTGCAAGTTGAATGGGCTAAAATGGACTTAGGATGCAGAAGTTATCGGAAAAAGAAGATGCATTTTGTTCTTTGGAAAAAGAGGCAAAAACCCCTAAAAATGGAAAAAAACCCTTATAAAGGGAAATCACATTGGAAAAAGGCAAAAGGTTGGACTTAAGTGTAGGTGGAAGAAACCTCGATCCGCTGATTTGATGTATCGGATCAGAGGCAGACATGTATGCAATATCGAGACCCTCGACCTAGCAATTGTGATCATGCGATACATTGATCACCGATGATCAGATCAACGAATCGGCATCGGTAATGAATAGAACCCCTGGGCCATGCCAAACACGATGTTCGATAGTGATCGCGATGAGCAATCTCAGTTGTCGGATCACGAAAGGAACAAATGACCAAGATTAAATCGACGATCAAAGATTGTCGAACCTGATGGATTTCATAAGCATAATTTATAAAGTTTGAAATCTGGTAAAAGGGATTTTCTGTGTATTAATTTTTTTTGGTGTAAAAACTGAAATATAAAGGAAAACACCCGAAGGCAATAAAACAGGCCTGAAGGGGAATTCTAAGCCCGATTGCATAGAATTTGAGTTCCGTAAAGGTGGATTTTGGGGGGGCCTCAAGTCGTAAATGGTATTGGGCTAGCAGCACCTGATACCACACACTGGTTGACACGTGGCTGGCGGAGGAGAGAGGAAAACCACCTTTTTGGGTGGGTAATCTTCGTACCCTTAAGCCACCTAAAATTGCATATCGACTGTTGGACTGGAGATCTTGTAGATCGATGGTGGAGAGTGCGATAGCGGGTAAAGGCAGACCCGATGTGATATTAGGGTGAATGCAATAATATTTGAAGTTCAGTAGAAGGAATTTTAACGGGTTTTCCATGTATTTCCCATGTTTTTGGGATTTTACCCAACACACTTATGTGATGCGATATAATGCCTAATGGCGGACCTAATAGGAATTTTAGTGGTGATTGAAGGGAATTTCTCATCTAAGAATCGTGCCCGATAGTGTATTTTCCACGAAACATTCTGGGTAATGGATTTTGTCTATTTTCAAAATATTGCTTGGAAAACTGCCCCGATCCCTTGTAACAACTCCTAATCATCATTCTATGCTACAGGTAGGCATTTTTGGTAGACGATGAGGCATTTGAAAGCCACAAAGCTGCAAAGCCAGATGGCCAGTCAAATAAACAATGCAGAGAAGCCACAGAGCTGCAGGGGAATGATTGAACGCAGGGAAAAGGTTGGGGAAGTCAAAAAGCTGGGAAAATGCCTCAAAGGAGCCCAGAGAGCTCAATTGAGGCAGAGGGCAAGCAAAAGTAAAAGGAGAGAGTAGGTGAGTGAAAATCTACTGCGTAGAGCAGCTTAGAGAGCCTTTGGGGTCACATGGAGATCAAGTGAAAAGCCAGAGAGCTAAAGGTTGTAGAAAGCCAAAGCGATAGCTAAAGAGGCCAGAGCTGAAGAGCGAAAGCCAGAGTGAGAGCTAGATCTAGAGCCAAGAGCCAGAGCGAGAGTGAGAGCCGAGAGCCAGAGCCAGAGCCAGAGCCAGAGATAGAGCTAGAAAGTCGAGAGCTTCAGAGCTAGGGAGAAGCTGGTGTTTTAAGCCCACTATATTTTGTGTAAACAAGTGGAGTTGAGCATGGAGCTTGTAAAAGAACTCAAACCATAATCCCAGAGAGCCTAGTTGAGTTGACTAGAGCTCAAGGAGATGTAGCCCAAGAGTTTTGGGTGAACTCTATATTAAATTCTTGTCTTGTGTGTTTTTTATTTGCTACACTATTTCATTGTTACATGTATTTACGTATCAGCACAAACAACATATTTTAGAGAACATAAACAGTTAAAATAAACATAATCATACACCTTCTCTTCAAGCACATATTTAATTCCGCATTGATTAATCATAAAGACTTGGGAATAATCAAGATTAGAAGTGGGAGAGGTTCTTGTAAGTTAGACAAGAAGCCTAAGTGCCCCATTTTTAGATCAGGTGGTATCAAAGCTTAATATTGGTTAACCTCACCTTCAAAGAAGGTTATATCAGAGTGCTTGATTGATAGAGCAAACATTGCTTATTTCAAATGTGTTTAAATAGTGATAGGTGGATCGTATGCCTGTTGCAAACTGACTATTGTTTGAGTTTGCAGAGGTGAAGGAAAAGTTATTGATAGCTCAGTTGGGAAGGATAATAAGGAAGAAGGGTTGAAGGAATTCTTTTTATCCCAAAGGACCTCGAGGAAATCCTTGAAGTACAAGATGTTTATAGCAAAAGGTTGCTAAATAAGCTCTTTATTAATCTTGTTTGAAGTTATTTTGTTCATTGGCATAATGACAACTTCTACAAGTGAGTCCTCAAATTCTCCTTTCTTCATCAGAAGACTCTTTGATGAATATATGAAGCAAGAGTTTTCCACCATGATGGATATGGTGAGAGAAATGTATGAGGATGGAAGAAAGAGCAACATACTTAGAGAGAAGTTGAATTCCATGAAGGAAGAGAAGCAGTTTCTTTCTGACAAATTGGAAGAAATGGAGAGGCAACTTCATATTACAAATATGAACCTGAGAAGGATGCATGAGTTGGAGACACAAATCTTTGTTGCCTAAGAAGCCTCAGTCAAGTATCAACTTGAAGAAGAGGTAAACCATTACAGTTTGTCTTCAAATTCTTCTAAGAATACTTATATTGGTTCTTTTGAGAAACATACCAAAGGAATAGGTTCCAAGCTAATGTCCAAGATGGGCTATGAAGGAAAAGGCTTGCGAAAGCATGCACAAGGTATTGTTGAATCAACAATGGTTGAGGAAAGGCCTAAGTATTTGGGTCTTGTCTATGGAAAGTCTTATGGAAAAACTTCCAGAGCTGCCATGAAGGCCATTGAAACAACTCCCAGAAGGAGTTGCATTGCAGAGTAAGAAGATTGTATTCAAGAGGAATTCAATAGCTTGAAACATCATTTGTAAGATGCAGGTGTTCAGAAGCACACACTTGAACTAGAGATTTGTGGAGACTTTGACAACCTTGAAGAGATTGATGGTGTTCCAACGGAAGCCACTTCTTAATTTTCTTCACCTCCTCATGAAGGCAATAATGGTGAAAGAGGCAGGTATAAATCTTGTTCTAAAAAGTTTCCTTTTGATTGTACAAATCATGATAAATTTCCACATAGATATGGGAAAATAATTGCATGTTCTTTTTGTGGTTTGGATAACCATAATGTTTTTAGATGTTGGAAGTGAATGGCCACATACAAGAAACTTTTGAAGGAAAAGAAGCAAGATGTCAAAGGTCCATTGAATAAGGAAAATCATGTTGTCAAGAGGATGCACATGCAGTGCACTTACTACCATAAGCAAGGACATCATGCTGAAAAGTGTTGGACTTTGAATCTAGCAATGCTTCCACAAAAGTTTAAGAAAGTGGAAAGAGAAGATGGTAGAAATGGAAAGGAAGATTCCATTGAGAATGTGTTTTAGGATGATTCACATGTTGATGCCGATGTGTAGACAAAGGTAGTAGCTTTGAAAGGGATTGGTAAGAAACAGTTAGAGTTCTTATCCAATTAAGATTGCATATCTATTGATGCATCTACATTATATTTCAATTTAGCTTCAAAAGTACAATGTGCTTAAGTGAAATTTGAAGGATGAAATGCATGCATGAGCATGAGATAGATGAACACAGGGATGTTGAGGATTTCCTTGTTTTGAACATGTATGTGTAATTAACTTTCAGGGTTGATTGCTTTGACATACATGTGATGCCATGTTGACTTGGGAGAAGTTAACTCGGTCTCCAAATGGAGATAATGATGAAATGTTTCATGTTTTGAAAAACAGTCCTAATGGTATTTTTCTACATGCTTGACTTGAAGGGTCATTTCTATAAGACATGTTTTGTGGGCTTGTTATCTAGTCCATCATTTGTATGCGGATGTAAGACATGAAGGTGTTCACAAAATGTGGAATCTATTTCTTTTGCTGAAGCAGGAGTTTAGGCCATCCAGTTGTTGTCTGCATTTTTGTTGTTGTTAACAATTGTTGTTGGTAGCTTAACAAACAGGTACAAATGAAAGTTTTGTGAAGCAAATATACTTCACATTTGTTTGAGCCACCTTGGATCAATGATCAAGGTAGAAAAGTTCAAACTACCTTCTATGACCATTTTAGCAAAAGCTCTGCATGAAGGCAAGAAGGAAGACAATTCTTCCTAGAAGAACTAGCACATCCAGAAAGGAAAGTGGTCAGCGACTTTGGTTCAGAAGCACTATGCAAGGGAAGTGTATGGAGGCTGAACGAAGAGGGTGTTGTTACTCTTATTTACTATTCAAATTAGTATATCAGTCTTTTGGAGACCAAAAGTTCTTTTAGTGGGAAGGCGTGATCCAAAATGGATTTTGGGTAGACTCCTACATCTAAGTGTTCCTCATAGAGGAAAATGAATGTCCAAGGAAGTTCCTGGAAAGAGCCCCTTGGCAGAGATATTTTCAATCTAAATCTACTGCAAGTTGAATGGGCTAAAATGGACTTAAGATGCAGAAATTATCGCAAAAAAAGATGCCCTTTGTTCTTTGGAAAAAGAGCCAAAAACCCATAAAAATGGCAAAACACCCTTATAAAGGGAAATCACATCAGAAAAAGGAAAAAGGGTAGACTTAACCGGAGGTGAAAGAAACACCGATCTGCTGATCCAATGTATTGGATCAAAGGTAGACATGTATGCGATATCGAGACCCTGGACCTGGCAATTGCGATCATGCGATATGCCGATTGCTGATGATCGAATCAACGAATCGGAATTAGCGATGGACAAAACCCCTGGGCTGTGCCAAACATGATGTGTGATGGCGATTGTGATGAGCAATCTTAGCTATCTGATCATGAAAGGAATGGATGGTCAGGATTAAATCAGCGATTGGCGATTGCCGGACCCGACGGATTTCCTAAGTGCAATTTATAAATTTTGAAATCTCGTAAAAGGGATTTTCTATGTATTAACATTTTCGGTGTAAAAACTGAAATATAAAGGAAAATGCTCGAACGTGATAAAATAGACCCGACGGGGAATTGTAAGCCCAAACGCATAGATTTTGAGTTCTGTAAAGGCAGGTTTTGGGTGAGCCTCAAGCGGTAAATGGTATTGGGCCAGCTCCGCCCAATCCCACACATTGATCGACATGTGGCTAGTGGAGGAGAGAGGAGAACTGCCTTTTCAAGCGGTAACCTTTGTACGCTTAAGCCACCCAAAATTTCATCTCGACCATTGGATCAGAGATCTTGTAGTTTGATGGTGGAGAGTGCGATAGCGGCCAAAGGCGGACCCGATGCGGTATTAGGGTGGATGCGATAATATTTGAAGTCCAGTAGAAGGCATTTTAACAGGTTTTTCACGTATTTCCCATGTATTTGGGATTTTACCCAAAACACTTATGCGATGTGATATAACACCTAATGGCGGACCCGATAGGAAATTGAGGGGCGATTGAAGGGAATTTCATGTTCGACAATCACGCCCAATAGTGTATTTTCCAAGAAAACTTCTGTGTAATGGATTTTGTCTATTTTCAGCTTATTTCCTGGAAAACGGCCCCAATCCCTTGTAATAGCTCTTAGTCATCATTCCACGCTACAAGCGGGCATTTTTGGTAGATGATGAGTCATTTGAAAGTGACAGAGCCGCAAAGCTAGATGGCCAGTCGAAAAAACAGTGCAAAAAAGCCACAGAGCTAGAGGGGAATGATTGAACATAGGGAAATGGCTGGGGAAGCCAAAAAGCTGGGAAAATGCCTCAAAAGAGCCCAAAGAGTTCAATTGAGGGCATAGGGTGAGTGAAAGCAGAAGGAGAGAGCAGGTGAGCGAAAAGTTACTACGCAGAGTAGCTGAGGGAGCCTTTGGGGTCACTTGGAGATCAAGTGAAAAGCCATAAAGCTAAAGGTTGCAGAAAGCCAAAGCCAAAGCCAAAGAAGCCAGATTCGAAGAGCCAGAGCCAAAGCCAGAGTTAAGAGCCAGAGTGAGAGCTATAGCCAGAAAGCTGAGAGTTTCAGATTGAGGGAGAAGGTGGTGTTTTAAGCCCACTGAGTTCTGTAAACTAGTAGAGTTTAGCATAGAGATTGTAAAATAACCTAGACCATAATCCCAGAGAGCCTAGTTGAGTTGACTAGAGCTCAAGGAGATGTAGCCCAAGAGTTTTTGGTGAACTCCATATTAAATTGCTGTCTTATGTGTTTGTTATTTGTTGCACTGTTACATGTATTTACATATCAACACAAACAACATATTTTAAAGCACATAAGTAGTTAAAATAAACATAAGCATACACCTTCTCTTCAAGCACATATTTAATTCCGCATTGGTTAATCATAAAGACTTGGGAATAATCAAGTTTTAGAAGTGGGGGAGGTTCTTGTAAGTTAGACAAGAAGCCTAAGTGCCCCATTTTTAGATCACTCCATATAAAAGCCTCTTATTGATAGCTGGAAGGAAAGAATTTGGAGAAAACATTATAAAAGTATTATGTCCATTAAACATAAATCTCTATTACCATCCCACCTATTTCACTCAAATATATTATAAAATATAGGCTTGCAAATACACTTACCAAAAGAGTGATTAAAGAGGAAGCATGGGAGATACAAGTAAAAACGTCGAGGCTATGGACGCTCGCTGGTAGGACTAGGCTTGTATGGCATAAAAGAAAACTTTATCAAGGTACTGTTCAAGCTCGCTAGTAGGGAAGTGACGTCAGAGACAATCATGAAATCGATATATGCTTTATCAAAAAGTCATATCTCTACTTTCTTCTAGTATTATATGAGGTAGTTTTAAAATAAATTTTCTGATATTTGGATTCATGAGATTTACTCTAGTCTTCTTTGAGTACTTACATTTACAAACTCATATTGCTTAATCTATTTATGTGGGATGTATGAAAATTTTTTACTGTTAGACGATTTCGTGATTTCCATTATTTTTAACCTTTGGGTAAATTAAAATTCATTCTCTTTAACCAGATATTACTGGTTCTTCCCAATGTGACACCATTTTTGTAGGAAAAACCAAACACCCCCTATTTTTGGCTTATTGACTCAAATAATGGGGACCCTTTCTATAAATTTTTGGCTAAGCATATTTTATGATTTTAATTTAAGTTAATTGTCTTATAATTTTATTATTTTTAATTTTCATAGGATTTATGTTTTGATTGTTTTATCGAATCTGAATTTTCACAAGCTTTTCATCGATACTTGTTTCAACTCATTTGGTCAACTAGTTTGTAAATGACACTCCTTTGAAGTTTGATCATTTTCTCCCCTAGACTAAAATGTGAATAACTGTATAATATTTCAATTTTTATGACCAATTAAGTTCAATACTCATTCATTGTAAATATTGGTTTTTAGTTAACTTTTAAATTTTTCATTTTTTACTAACAGTCCTTCAAAACGACCGAACTAAATCATACAACAGATGAAATCATGTTTCAGAATCTTGGTAATTTACTCCAATTTATTATTTTAAAACAAATTTCCAAGATTGGATTCTCAAAATTGCAAAGTGGCTATAGTCCAATTTATAGAATTATTAATTCCACGTGGACCCCACTTCATATCATTTCCTTCCTTCCAAAAATCCCGATCAAAAATGACAATTTCAAAATCACAATTACAATTTGCGATGCGATATTGCAATTGTGATACATCGCAAATAACAATTGTTTGTTTATATGTTCATATAAAAGCCTCCGATACATGATTTCTTAAAAATGTAACAAATAAAAATCATTTTATTCTAAATTTTCGATCACACCTTATGCCTCCCACCACTCGTTATCACTCCCACCTTATCGCTCCATTACCTCAAATTCCAATATATACTAACTCTCCATTACACGTATAATACATATTGACTTTTAATGTAATTTGTAAATATTAAATATAACAAATTATATTCTTATTATAACACATTATATTTTAACTATAATATTATATTATAATATGTTTTTTTTGCTAAGCATGTTTAATCTATTAAGAAGGAAAAAGCTATTTACAGAGAAGGTGTTGGCTGTAAGAGAGGACAGCCAAGCTTAGCTTGCCAAGACACTGGTTCTGAGACTGCCCAAATAGAGGGGAAACCAGTCTGAAGGGGTCAAAAATACAAGAAGAATTATAGTCCATAGTTTTCTAAACAGTACAAACAGGTCAGCAAAAACTGGCTGGTCATCCAACCGGATGTGCCTACATGGACAAAAATGGAAATGAAACCTGAGCCTAAAAGAACTGCCACTTGGCATTGGGCACAACAAGCTCCGTTGCCAGCTCCTCCTCTATCGTGCAGCCCCAATTTTCACAGTTGTCCAACGGATTTGGCTCACCATCGCCTTCCTCCCGCCATGTGTCCTCCTCATTCTACGTTTGCATCTCCTTGCCTGGCGAGGCTCGCTAAGGCTTTGAATCCTCAACCCTGTTCTGCATTACTTCCTTCCCCTTCCGCTTGTGCTGCCCTTCGAGCTCAGTTTCCATGGCAGAGCGTGGGTTCTGATGGGCGCCTTGTTGACTAGGCTCCACCCAGAATGTGGCACTTCCAAAGCAGAGCCCCTGGTTGCTCTGAGCTGCCTCATCTATAAATAAGATGGAAATGGTGGCCGTAATGACAGGCTGGTTCAGCGTGCTCCTGAAGTGGAAGAGCATTGTGTGGGGGGCCGGATTTCTTGGTAGGGGGAAAGGAGACAAACGAAGACGCCTACGCCCACTCCTCGTATTGGGATAGTGGGGGTTGTCAGCTGAGGAGGAGGGAGAGCTCGAGGAGCTTCGCCTCCTGGCTTGCTGACGAGAGCTTCCCCCTCTCGAGCTTCCCCTTCTGCTGATAAGCCGCTGCCTCACCATGACAGAGAGGAGAAAAGAGTGAGCGCTCAGAAGCGAACAGAGAAGAGCTTGAACTTGCGGAGGGCGTGTCTTAGCAACACACCGGAGCTCTAACCTCTCCCATATCCCACCTCCTCCCGACCAGCAATGCTTGTAAAGCCTTCTGTGAATGCCATATCTGTCTCAGAATTTAACAAAATTCGCCACGTCTCGGCTTTCCTCCACCATAACTGCTGCATTCAATGCTGCCGAAGGCCGACTAGCCCCAAAGCATTCAGAGGTGATGGTCCTAACCTCTGCGTGCCTGTACCAACCTGCTTCCCATTGCGTGAGGCCATGTGATGGCCCCTTCAACTGAATTAAACCCATCATTCCTCTGGCCATGTGGTGTCGAGCTAGCAGGTGTCGATCAACACTGCTCCACCCCTGTCCCACCCACCTATAACCTTGGTGAAACACCCGCATCCGGGGATATTATATTATCATTCTAATATGATTTGTTTATAATATTAATATAATATAATTATATTTT
>APFE030525103.1:44280-59619 GCA_000404065.3 Pinus taeda
CTATGCAATAGAAATTCCAGAATTCTCGCAATTTTAATATGCCAACTTCAAAAGCTCATAAATGGAGTTTTACTTGGCCAAATGAGGCCCAGGATGGCTCATTAGAAAGATATAATCACGGTGAATATTTGTGAGGTGGTTTCATTAATATATTTGATCATTTATTGGGTCTAAAATCTAGCAAAAGATCAAGCTCCAAATTTTTAAATAAAACTATTTTTTCTGAGTTTTATTTTCTGCATTTTCATTTTCCCAAGTCTCTTCTGAATGAAAATTCATTTGTCAATGATATCCTTAGCCAATTAAATCATCACAGAAATCAATAGAAAACTCAAATTTCCTTTTCAATTATTTATTTAATTGAATTTGATTAGATTTGTTTTAATTCTAGATTTAGCATTTTGATTTTATTTTTACATTTTGATTTACTTTTTGCAGGAAAACAGTTGAAGATATGAAGAGCAAAGAAACTCAATAAATGAGAAGGCTCCATAAATAAAAGAATAGAATTTTGAGCCAATAAATTACTTAAAAAGTTTTCTTCTTCAACAAACTTTCTTATTTTAAGTTCCTCTGTAAATATTATAAATAAGAGATTGTAGAATGTAATAAGGGCTTCTCTTTTCTACAATTTTGGAATTTTAAAAGCACTTCTATAATACGGATTTAGAGTTGTAGGTGGGATGAGTAAAAATCTCATATTTGGAGATTATTGAGGATTTTTGTTTTGCATTCTGAATTATGTATGAACGGTGGAGTTTGCACTATTGTGGCTCTTGTTTTGAAAGCAAAAGTTCAAGTAATGTAAAGGAATATTAGAGATTGGAGCTGGAAAAATTGGTTGAATAAATTAGTATTTATAATACTATTATTTTAAATGGTGGTTTCATTTTATGATGATAAGAATGTGTCAATTTACTTTCATATTTGTGCACTTTTGTCGATATGGGTAATTTGTCCCTATTTTATGTTATTATTTATCTCTGCTCTTATGGCCTGAATTTTGATTTCTGAGTAACTATTTACTCAGAAATTTGTCTTTTAATATTGGTTTAATAAATAGTGATATGTTGTGAACTTTTTCCACATATTATTGTTTAATTATTCAAGTTACTAATTAAATGATCAAAATCATTTTGTGAACTTCTTCCTGAGTGTTGTTGGTTGATTATTTCAGTTAAGAGGTTCCTAAATAGGATGTGTTTGGTATTTATAATGTTAGTTAAATGAACTACTTTGTTAGCTTGACATTCATTATAAGTCAAACATATTTAAATCCCAATACTTTAAATATCTTTCTCTTGGTTGGGTTAGATATATATCTGCCTAATTCATATAGGATTATGATTTAGTTCATTTTGCTTGCATTATAGAAACTTTTGCATTTATATTAATTTCTACATTCTTTTAAGTCCTCTTCCCAAAGAGGAAAACTTTAGTAGTCACTTTGCTAAGCCCCAGATCAGCATAAGGATCACTTTCTTACCTCATCAACAAGAGGGTTGATCTGAAGTCTCTTCTACATTGGTGGATGAAAGTCATGTTGTAAGCCATTTTAGAGATTGAGAGTAGGTAACTGGATCTAGTTGAACCAATCAGAACCACCATTTCAAATGAAAAAGGAGATGCTTGAATGTCTAGACTGGGTGGTCTTCCCCCATGTTGTCACAACGATTTTCGAGGCTTCAACAGATGGTTGTACTAATACATATGTATTAAGAAAAGTGATATGTACTTGAGTGTAAGTAGGTGATAGTTTTAGCATTATGTATTATGACTGATAAAATTGACTTAATTGTTGAGTATGACATGGTGTTTATACTCGTTAAACGCTGATTTCAAATCAATATACATGATATATTGATCTTTAGAACATGAGACTAACATGTGTGAGAAATTGCAGTGAAGCATGCTTGTTATTAGCTTGACAAGGTAATAGTTGATGTGTTTATATAAATAACAGTTGGGTGATCTGACAGTGCATAGCAAGACTCAATTGCAACAAGGAAAATGTAAAGGAAATGAATTAGATTAAAATTCCTTTGGCTATGTTTGGAAACCACAATTCCAAATGAATGAGTTCTTTACATACATGACATTTTCTTAACCTTGAATTCGTATGACATTATGAGAATGTGTGTTATATTAATAAATATGTATTTGACAGGTATAATAGTTGGTTCTAGTTATGGCTAGATTCATCAAAGGGCTGGAGTCCCTTGAGAAATGTTGTGGATGTGTTCAGTTGTAAGCAACGTGCTTGGAACAACAAGGTAAGGTAACTAGTGAATTGTTATTTTTATTTATGCACTGACAATTATGTGTTTATCGAAATATGATGAAGGGGATTGCATGGAAAAGATACTACCATGAAATTCTGAAGAAGGATCAGGTTGAGCTTTTCTTTGAAAGCACTAGGAACCATGGGGATTGACTCATGGTGTTCGTTGAGAGTCTTGTGATTTTGGTTCTTTGTGCTTTGTTTGTGCTTGATTTAAAACTTTGTTTAGGTCTAGTGTATGGCCATACCACTTTGTTCGTGGTGTTGTATTGTTCTTGGTTTTCATTGTTTTCTTCTTGATTGCATTTTTTTTCCTTTATGTCTTGGGGTTCTTCAGAATTGGTTGGGAAAGAGAAAATTTAATGGAGATCAGGGAGAGATGAATGAGCAGGTAATGTAAGATATGAATGAATTTTAGTGCATGAGTAAGTGAAGTTGAAGGTAAGAATATGATAATCATTGGATTGGTTCGGTCCATTTGTGTAAATGGACAGTGGTAGTACAATCATGAGAAAGGTAACAATAAAGGTGACGTAAATGGATCTGAGGCATCAAATGCCTTGGCTATGTTGGGAATGATTGTTCTCAATGTTGTGCATTGTGTGCATAGATAAAGGGAGTTTTCTTAACCTTGACCTTGTGCTATCTAGTAATTATGCTATGTTCATATATACTAGATAGCACAAGGTCAAGGTTAAGAAAACTCCCTTTATCTATGCACACAATGCACAACATTGAGAACAATCATTCCCAACATAGCCAAGGCATTTGATGCCTCAGATCCATTTACGTCACCTTTATTGTTACCTTTCTCATGATTGTACTACCACTGTCCATTTACACAAATGGACCGAACCAATCCAATGATTATCATATTCTTACCTTCAACTTCACTTACTCATGCACTAAAATTCATTCATATCTTACATTACCTGCTCATTCATCTCTCCCTGATCTCCATTAAATTTTCTCTTTCCCAACCAATTCTGAAGAACCCCAAGACATAAAGGAAAAAAAATGCAATCAAGAAGAAAACAATGAAAACCAAGAACAATACAACACCACGAACAAAGTGGTATGGCCATACACTAGACCTAAACAAAGTTTTAAATCAAGCACAAACAAAGCACAAAGAACCAAAATCACAAGACTCTCAACGAACACCATGAGTCAATATATATATATATAATATAATATATATATATTTATATAATTATATATATTATTGTTATGTCTGAGAGGGTTGTCATGGATCATGGTTGTTTAATGCTAATGTTTATATGTATATGTGTGTATGCCTGTCATTGTCTGACAAGATCATGATTGTTTGATGCTAATGTTTATGTATATGTATTTATGTATCTATGTATCTATGTCACTATCCAGAAGGGTTGTCAGGGTTCATTTTAATGGAGAAATGATTTCTTATGTAGGTGAGTGGCATGAAGAGGTTCTTGGTCTTATGGGGAATCAAGTGGGGAGAGTAGTCATAAAAAATATATGAGGTTAGTATCACGTGGATATGAATTGAAATTGTATGTTTGTGTTATGCCTATGTTTATGTTATGATGGGTAACTCTAAGGTATACATTAGCAAAATGAAAGAAGTGTAGTTCATGGTATGTTGGGACAGGCATGGATAAGGCACTAGAAGAAAGGTTGCTTGGTAGAGACAATGTGGTTTTGGATGTGTGGTACTACTGTTGTGCATATGTTGTATATGTTGTACATGGTGTATCTATGATGTTGTGTAGATGCAGTGTTGTGAATATATAGTGTGTGTACATGTTGGGTATGCCATAATATGTACAAGGTGGTACATATAGTGTTTTGTGAATGTTGGATATGCGGTGATGTGTACATATTGTACTATGCACATAATGGATATGTAGCGTTGTGTGCATATGATGTTGTGGGCATGTTGGATGTGAAGTTTTATGTACATGTTGTATATGCAGTGCTATATACATATGGTTTTGTTTGCATTTTGTTCATGTGGTGCTATGTACATACACTGTTGTGTGCATGATTGTACAAGTGGTGTTGCAAGAATGTGGTGTTATGTACATTGTGTACATATGGTGTTGTGTGTAGGTGGTGGTGTGTACATGTCATGAGTATGGTGTTGTGTACATGTGGTATTATGTACACGTCATGCATGTGGTGTTGTGTACATCTGCTATTGTGTACACATTGTATAGGTGGTGTGGTAGACATGTGACATTATGTATACATTGTGCAAGTGGATTCATGTACATGTGATGTTGTGCAGGTGGTGTTGTGTACAAGTGGTACTATGTACATGTTGTAGATATGTCACTAGTGTACATGCGGTATTGCTCGCATGTCTTACATGTTGTGTTGCAGGCGTGCGTACTATGTGTGTAGTCAAGGTATCATGACATATGTATTCATTGTGTTGTACTCTATGTACTTATTTGTGTTGTGTTGTACACCGAGTGTATGTACATGTATTGTGTGGTGTTGTACATCGGATATAGATGTATTATGTTGTGTCATACGCCAGGTGTAGGTACATGTATTGTGTGGCATTGTACATTGGGTATAGATGTATGTGTTTTGTTGTATATCAAGTGTAGGTGTATGTTTTGTGTCGTGGTGTACACCAAATGTAGGCATATGTATTTTTTTGTGTGTACACTAGGTGTAGGTATATGTGTTGTAGGTCAAGTGTAGGTGCATGTATTGCATGATGTTGTATACTGTGTGTGGTTGTATGTGTTTGATGCACACTATGTGTATGTGCACATGGTTTAGTAGAAGGCACTTAGTGTTTGTCGAGTGTGGCAACTGATCTGGTGTGGATAGAGAATAAAGACAAAGGTAGAAGCTAAGGATTGATTGAAGGATAATTATCAATATTTCATTTTAGTTTTATTATGCATGTGATTTATAATTATGGTCTATCATGATTGCATGTGATCTATGATTATGGTTTATGATGGTTACATGTGATATATGATGATTGTGTTTTGAGCTAACCTTATGTCATATGTTTATACATGATGATTTGGTCAAAGATGCTAGTTTGACTTGTTGTGATAGGAAGTAAATAGATTTTCAACTGTACCTTATTGACAAGCTACCAATGAGGTATGATGTAAATTTATTTCAATTTATTTTGAATCTAATGGAATTTATGTGCTTGGTACAAGAAATCATGGAAATGCCCAGGTTGGGTGGTTGAAACTGACCACAAGAATTAGCAACATGAGTAAAAGGAATTGAAATATGCAGCAGTATGTTGGTAAAACACTTTAGGAGCAGGGCCATTGTGGGACACTAGTATCCAATAGTGTTTATTGATTTCCACGAGCACGCTATGACCGCTATGATGGTTATAAGGAAGGGATATGCCCTAGTTCTTAGACCTTCCAATGCGAGGAAACCTTGTCAATGGATGGAATGCCCAAGATGGGCGTGCCAGTATAACTTGCAAGGTGTGTGACTACATGGAAGAGGGTGAATGGATTGCCCAAGGGACAGTGTAGCAGAGAAGGGAAGGATAAGGATATGTTTTTTTTATTAATTAGCATTTCCAGATGGAACCACAGGCACATTAGGAGTGTTCCCTGGAACAATGAGCCAGTAATTGTTCATTGAGAGGACATGTGGTGCAAGATTATAGTGTTGGACATTGGATGCATATTTGACCTTGCAATGGATCATTGAATTCTTGGGAAGGAGGTGAATCTTGGTATTACTTTGAGGGTGGAGGCGCGAGCCTCTAGACTCCCTTATTGGAGATGCAGGAATCGTATCATTTTAGTTGTTGGTTGAGGAAATTTGCATATGTGTATATGTGTGTATTATTGTAAATATTGTATCATTATGGATTTATAGAGCTCCATAGACAATATGATTATTTGTTGGGTAAAGAAAATGTGTATGTTTGTATATGTGGTTATTATTTTAAATATTGTAATGAGTTTTTTTATAAAGCTATTGTAAACAGTATGATTTTCATGTTTCAGGAGTGGTCATTGTAAATACTACAATGAGTTTTGTTATAAAGATCCATGTATAGTATGTTTTGTTTTCAATAGTCTTGTTGGTTGTAGGTGTCATTGAACACTGAGGACAGTTTTCCCCCAAGGGGTAGGGTTATGTAACAACCCTCATTAAAATTCATGTAAAAATATATATAAGACCATGGTCCTGGGACACATATTCAAAATTGAATGTTGGGAAAAACATCCTAGTAGGTGTTCATTTTGATTATTATGGCTAAGTAAATTGGCAAAGGATTTGGAAAGGCATGAGGAATTTATTGGAATTTTATTTATGAAAATAATCGAAATTAGGAGAAAATGAAGGTGAAAGGTCACATGTTTCATGTGAGGAGGAAATTGAAGGAAAATAGTGGAAAATGAAGAAAATAGAGGCCTCATTGATAAAAAGGCTTATGAGGATCAGTTGGCAATATTTTGACAGATTTTTCATGGACTTCTATTCTATTATCTCTCTCTCTCATACTCTTAATCAGTTAGAGTTTCTTGGACCAAATTTGGAGGAGTGTGGCATATTTAGGATTTGGAGCAAGAAGGAAAAGGGAAGCAAAGATTAAGCAAGGAAGAGTAGGATCAACAACTACAAATAGATTTATTTATAAGTATTGAATTGTATTTATGGTTTTCTTTCTAGTTTTGGCATGCATGGCACATGCATGTGATCTCTTGGTTATCATATATCATTGGCATGGAGGATTACTTGTATTGACAATTGATTTGCCTAGCCTTGACATTTCCTGGATAGCCATGGTGTTGTGGGTTTATTTATTTTTTTTCTTGGTTGGTTCTCATGTTTCCTTTAGCTTGGGTTGAGTTACTAGTTCCTAAAAGCCTTGGCTAGGAAAAATCTCTAGAAGACCTGTAACACTTTAGGTAGAGTTAATAGTCTTGTAAGCCTTGGTTGTAAAAATTCTCTAGAAACCCTTGGTGGGTTGAGTTGCTAGTCCTGGAATACCTGGATGGAAAAATTCTCTAGAATCCCTATGATAGTTATGGGTTGAGTTACTAGTCCTAGAAGCCTTAGTTGGAACAAATTATCTGGAGCCTTGGAAGGCTTTGGTAGAGGCCGATCTGGTGATGGTTTTGTGATGTTTGACTGTGAGGTGGAATCACTGTTTGATGGGTTGAGGATCACTGTTTGATGGGTTGAGGTGGTTTGGCCTCTGGAAGCCCTGGATGGTTTTGATTGATGCATTTGATGAGATCCCACATTCATGCTTGGAATATGGCACGAGGGTGACTAGATGAAGAGATAATTGGCTCAGCCATGTTTATGATTGAGTGGTTCATGGAAGTCCCACAAATGGTTGGCCTTTTCATCATTAATATGAGGTTATTTTTCCTTGTTATTTCATGAGTATTGTATTGATTTATATGTGGATTATATGGTTGTTGGTTGCTTGGTATTTCTGTTGTTATTATGTTGGTAATGAGCATGTATTATGACAATGGCTATGTATGGCTCTCATTAAGTTTTTACTTGTAAATGAATGAAAATGTATCTATGGCCTAATGGACGAAACTACATCTAATGTTTTGAGGCATCAATTATTCTTAGCAATTCTCAGACAGGTACGAGACCCCTATGCTCAAATCTATTGTTTAAACCTATAGATTTCATATTTGTGACATGTTTGAAGAAATTCCTATCATGGCTTGTATAGGTCCAGTCAAGTATTTGTTCAATTAATTGGATTTCTTTCCTTATTATGTTGTTACGTTTCAGTTCTGAAAGTGTCATGGAGTTTTGGGTAGTGACCTGGGCTTTGGGACTAAAAAAGTGGCTCAAATCCCGGAGAGGCAACCAGAACACTAGAAAGAAAGGTCCTTGGACTCATGCATACCCATGCCATGGGAGCATCCAAAGCCTCCTAGATGCATGCATGCCTATATCAAGGGAGCTTCCAAGAGTCTAATGGTATAAAAACATAATGGGATGCAGGGGTTGGTTACCTAAGTGGTTGGGATGGTTCATGGGAGTCATGTTAACGATGTGGATGGTCTATATGGTGTGTTTATATCAATTCCACTTCCTTAAGGTGACTTAGGATGTGGAATCATATTGTAGTAGCTTTTCATCACATGTTTATCTTGGTTGGATGGTTACTTGGGTAGATGTGGGGGGAGGGCATTACACCAAGATAGGTTTGTATTGTTCTTATCAAGACACTATTCATAGTATACCTCAACCAACTTGGGACTTCTTGGTTATCTTTGTCTTTAACAAGACAATTTCAATCTCTTTGGGATAAATATTCCTACTACTCATATGTTTTGATGTTTCTCCCAACCTTCGGTACTGTAAAATATGAATCCACATAAATTGCATTAGTTTAAAAACATGAGGGATTCTTGCATATTCTACTATCATTTTTAGTAGTTCCTCTTTATGGTGACTTTTATGAGACAGGGTTTTCTTATCCTCTCTTATGACAATCTCAAACCATGTCTTCCTTCCACATCTTGGGAAGGTACTTATTCATCCTCCTCGTTCCTTATGACAATCATAGATAACTATCCATTTTGGTCATCTTTGAGACCAACATCCATACACATAATATCATATTTACAATTATAAGGTTCTCTAGACTCATTCAAGATCTGTACACTCAATTATCCATGTTGATCTGAATTCTCTCCTAGATTTAGTCCCTACTCATGGTATTCTCTTTGCTAGAGGGTTGCAAAACCTTTATCTAATGCATTTGGGTCACATTCACCAGCTATATTTTCTTGGAACTCCATCTTAGCATGTTAGATGCATACATTAAAATCAAGTATCCTCCCCTCTAGGGAATTAAACTCCTCACACAAATATACAATACTAATTTGAAGTAGATTTGCAATTTCATCCTCTATCAACCATTCTTCCCCCTCAAATTATGGATGCATTTCTTCCAACACCTTAATTCCTTCATTATACTTCTTCAGCATTACACTTGGACTTCCTCCAATATCTATTTCATCCACATGCATAGATTCTCTTCTTGGAACTTGGTTATTTTATGTGTCTCCCAAAGCAAATTCTATTTTATCTCCTTCTTCCATGACAATTTGTGATGACTATGTTCCCTCATGGCCTTCCTGACCCGCACAAGAACAAAACTTATTACTTTAAAAAACATGAGTTGCTTAAGTCTTTGGTGATGTTCCTGTCATCATTCATTTTTCTCAACATTTCCCATAATCCATGAGACTTCTTGTCAATATCTTCTCTTCATCCTCATCATTATGTCCCCTCTCCTATATAAAATCTTGCGAAGCCCATTCTCTTCCCTTGGCATAATTTTTCTCATATACAAACATAGTGGTCTCTGGCGTCTATTTATAACACTTCTTCTTTGCTTTCCTTTTATTTTGAGAGGTACTTATCGCTCTATTTTTTCTTTGCAGGAAAATTTTTCCATAACTTTGGTTTCCATTCACATAAAACTCACCAAAACTAAAAACAAAAGGCCATCTAGCCTCTTTTGGTATATCTGCTACCAACCTTTCTTGTTGACCTTACATGAGAAATTCATCCAATGTATCACCAACATCTTCGAATTGTACCTTCCTATATTTCATTGGACTCTCCATGTAGTGCATGAGACTCTTATACAAACTCATGTTAACATCACTCCCATCTCCAGGGCTATTCCTTACTCAGGTCCACATTGGTAAACTTCTCTCTTAGGCTCAACTTCTCTAAGCTCTTTTTCCTTCAACTAAACACTCAATAGGTGCTTCATCATCTTCCTTAAATTTATAGCTCTAGGGATTTTTATCTTAAATATCCTCTTCCTAACATGCAATTTGAACCTCCTTCTCAAGTCCCATTTTTGCCTATGGTCTTTGCTTTCCAACGACATCTTAATGATTTTGTATCTCTCCCTTAGTTCATCCATCTCCCGATCAAATTCTTAATGGCTCACACCATTAACCTTGGGATACTACTCTCTCCTACTATATCTTCTTTTATAACCCTAAATATCATCATTGACATCCTTCTTCTTTCGACCCTTCTTGTGAGATTCCACTTAACCACTGCGAGTTGTAGAAAAGTAGTTGTAACAAGCATTTTCCATCACTAGTTACCCAATACCTCACCCGCTTGTCCTTGGCATGGGATATCGGTATTCCATTAGCACCCTCATCTAGCACCCCTCGAGAACTCATTTCTCCTTTCTTTATTTTGCACTCTTGCTCACTCCTTGAGAAACTCTCTTGTTCTCTCCACTAGAGGGCCCCCAATCTCAATTGGAACATGTTGTCGCTGTGATAATGACCCTCCAATTTTGTTTCCTTAGTAAAATTTGGTTCTTCCATGAAATATCGTCTCAAGCTATCTTCTGCCATCTTTTTATTTGTTCATGTTTTCCTAAGTTTCAACTATACTTTCATATTCCTGAGTGTCAATTTTCCTTCTAGATCAAAGTTTCCTAAGTGTCACCTTCTTATCTTTATAAGTGTTATGTCATATTTATAAATATAGGAAAATCACTATCTCTCTTTGAATTAGTGTTAGCTTTTCTTCACTTGACATGCACATCACACAAAATCGAAAGCACAAATTTATCTCATAGAAAAGTGCACCTTCTAAAGCTAGTAGTCACAAAATCCATTGGTGGAGGAAATTGTGCTCTCTTAGGAATGAGAACACTTCAAACTCTTGGTTGAGTGAAATTCTTTCACTCAGTCGAGCACACTCTTAGTTATCAAGGAGAGCACACTCCTTTTTATTAGTGATTGTGCCCTTTTAGTCCTTAACTCCAATCCACTCCTTGACATTAGTAATTGTGCCCTCTTGTTTCTCTTGGATGCACCCTTCTTGTTTGGATGTTGAGCATACTCCTGGAAAATAGGAGGCCACTCCACTTCTTGTAACTAACTCATTCATAAATTGACAAGTGGAAACCATGCATGAAATTTCTTTGCATGTATATTTTCTTTACAGACAAGCCCAACTCTACATTCATTCTTACAATAATTGTGTATTTTGGGTTGAGCACATTCCATCATAACACAGAGTTTTTATTCAATATTGGTCACAAGTGTGTATATTCTCAGTAAGTTTTGCATGTCGTTTTTTATTGATTTTGTTTTTTTTAGTGGTGCTTCTATTTTCCTTAATCACATTTTAGTTTATTTTCACTTATTAAGTGGAATTTGCATCCTTACTGCCTTATACAAGTTTCATCTTGTTGTCATAAGTGGTTTTTCTTGTGATTATTCACATTCAATGACATTTCACCTTCTAATCATAATTTTGAAAAAAATTATAAATAGTTGTAGCTCTTTTATCTCTTTCATTACTATGCATAACACCTGTTGTTGTCCTTCACTTATTTGTTTTGATCCCATCCTTAAGTAGAGCACACTTCTACAAAACAAGCACCCAATGTCCACCAAAATTGTGCCAGGAAAAATAAGCTTCCTTCATACCACACTTTTGAGAAATAAGGACCCTTTGTCATTTACAACTATGCCCAGTAAGCAACAAGTCATTGTCTTGAGCATATAGTGAACCAACAAGAAATAGTTGGCATCCTTTTCAATTTTTCCTACATCCTGTGCCCTCATTTGCTTTTCTAGAATGCACAAAGCACTGCCAAGAAATGGTGTGTTCCCTCTTTCTCCCTTTTGACTACGCCATGCACCCATGCATTCTCTCTCCCCTCCCCCCCCCCCCCCGCTCTCTCTATCTCTCTCTCTCTTTGAGGACATAGTGCATTCTTGAGCCTTAGTTGGGTTCTCTCTATCCATCATTTTTCCCACATATGTTGGAAAATCAGAAAGGCAGAAATATTTTCTTGATGTTGATAATTACTTGTGATATTATTATGTTCTTATTAACTTTCTTGAGTTATTATTTTATCTTCGTTCAGCAAATAATTACAAATATCCATAACATGAATATCAAGTTCACCAGATGTAGGTGGAAAACCAAGGAAAAACCCCTATATAGGGGAAAACCTACTCATCAATTCTTCCTTTAATATATTTCACAACATGACCTAAGACTCTTGACCTAGAAACAGACTTCCTCTGATCACCAAGTCAACCCTTCCGTTCTTCTACAAATGATAACCTTCCAGTAACAAATTTGGCCTAGATTTTTAACCTAGATGCAACACTTCGATGTTGAAACAACACTTCAACCTAGAAGAAGAAACAATACAATTTCGACCTCCCTAGAAATAAAACTTCAACCCAACAAAATTTTGATCCAATGTTATAAGAACTTTGATCCGGATATAGTAATTCAACCTTCCAGTAATATCCTAGCAAATTCACATGTGTGAAAGAGATGACCAAGAAATTCAACCTTCCAACAATTCTCCTCCTTCTACAACTTCACATGTTTTCTGCTCCTCCTTCTTCTATATCGAAATTGTAAGAGTGTGTCTTCCAAATTAATTGAACTATACTATACTTATACCCTTTTCTATAGGCCAACTTGATCAGGTAAGGGCTGACTTGGTGTGAAGGTGACAAATAAATTAATTTGCTCTGTATAATTGTTTTTACATGATTCAAAAGCCCAAGAAGGGTCTCATTAAATAATAAACGACTCTAACAACTTAATATAAAATCTAGAATTTCCCAGTGGGGACTTTAACATAAAACATGTTGACCCAAGCATGAAACCCGTGCTTTAATAAGTCATAATAATAATAAAAATAATTACTTTTTATTTATTTTGATAAATACATTTCATTGACTCAAACACAATTATGAAGATGAAACCTAGTTACATTCTTCAAAACTCCCTCTTAACTAGGGAGGTATTAATACTTACACATATATATACAAGTACATTGAAGATCTCAAAACACATGAATGACGAAAAATTTAGGAACACTCAATGCCACAGACTAGATTCTTGACTAGGGAAATCTATCCAAGTGGGACTAAGATGGACTAAATCTTTCAACCTCTCTAGGTACCATCAAGCTTACTTAATAACCATCAACCCAGGGAACTAGGTGTGTAATACAAGGTTAGAGCTCTATGACCAACACTACCCTCCCTACTTTAGGAACTAGAAAACAACACACACATAGACCATATGTCCTCCTAAGCATACAAAATATCTCAACACATCAAATATCTCATGATCAAATGAATCGATAACGTCAAGCGTGCTCCCAAAAATTTGAAAGATTTACCTGAACAATCACAACCCTAATCAGTAACAAACTTTCAAATATACATAACTAAACACAAACCTTCAAGTTTTTAAACCATCTTGATGATGCTTCACAATTTATCATATCAGGACTTAGAGGCTTCCCAAATAGATCTTGACAGAATATTCCACAGACATACAAATTCCTTACCTACTTCACATGTAGCAACATATTCTACAATCAGATCCTACTTTCCTTCTTTCAACAGAATCTCAATATACATTCTCCAATTTCTTCTTCAAAGTATCCATCATGACTATAATATTCCATCCCCCTAAACTTGGGAGATATACCCTTTGTTTTATCTGGGCTCCCTCTTAACTTATGGAGATCTACTTCTTTATGTGACATCAGATAATCTTTCATGGCTTCCATCCTTCTTATCAGAGTGATCGTGATCATAATTATGATGCAGGAAATTGTTCCATCTACAGACAGAGGCAACCCCTCTAGCCTTAGAGTGGGTCTAGTCACAAACAAGGACAGATCAACAATAGCTTTCCTTAAACAGTCATAGTTGGAGGCCTACCTCAACCGGTGGTTGATGGAGTTCCATTGCACTGCTCCAACTTTCTCTTCCTTCTCCTTAATGAGTGATCAACCTGAAACAATGCAAAGGAAATGCAACAAAGCACATAATCGTAAAACAACAAGGATCTATTTACTCACAAAGTCAAGAAGTCATGAGCTATCAAGTAAATTACATACAAGACATAGGAAAACATCATTGATTGTATTAGTAGTGAGATAAGAGCAAGCTTACAAACAAAGTCTTGACGTTGCAAGCCTTCTCAAAGGGATCCAGCTAGCATGTTCTTCAAGCATTTACTCTTTGAAGATGGATCTCCCAACATACAAAATCTCTCTCTCTCACTCACAAGTTTCATAAAAGTCAAGGGCACTTCACAACCTTCCACAAGCTTCCACACTCTCACACTTGTTCACCACTCATGTTATGTAACCTACGGGGTGGGTAATATGTGAAGGTACCGAAGGACGGTACCCAAGGTAATAATGTAATAATGGAATGGGCCATAGTAATAAATAAGGTGGTTAACCCATGTCATGTAAGGGACCACAAGTAGTTATTAATAATGTAATGGGCCCATGGTATTAGTTGATGGTATGAGTAAACCATGGTATTGATGCATGGTATTGTATATATGAGGCCTATATAGAGGCTAGAGACTCCACATGGAGGGACAGGAAGAGAAATAGTCCTGTATGAACAAGCATATGGCTTGTGGAGTATTCTCCTTCCTTAAGGAGTGAATGTATGGTGTTGCCCTACCTTAAGGGTTTGATCAATAAAGTATCATTTCATATTATTCTTGGGTTTATTTGTATTATCTTATACTTTCTTATCAGATCTATAATATTCTTGGGTTAGATCCACAACAAGTGGTATCAGAGCTCCAACAAGTGGTATCAGAGCACTTTCTTGGGCACAAAAGTGGAAATTTTTTTACTTTTTGCAGGATTTCAAGGGTGGCGAGTTTGCAGATCAGATATGTACGTTTTGGTTCAAGATCTGAAAAATATGATTGCAGATCTGTATTCCTTGTGAAAAAGTAGCCGATTTCAAAAAAAAAATCGGTCGAATCAGAGTCCGGATGAAGGAGATATCGCTGATCTAAAAATCAGTGGGGTTGCAGCTAATTTTTCCGGGCAGCGCGTTTGCGGCGTAGATCTAGAAGTCTTGGTGCAATATCTACAAGATATAATTGCAGATCTGGAATCTTTGTGAAAAAACACCCAATTTCAAAAAAACAATCAGGTGAATCGGAGTCTAGATGAGGGAGATATCGTTGATTTAAAATCAACACTTTTTTTCAGAAATTTTGGGTGACGGCGG
>APFE030525103.1:60902-94621 GCA_000404065.3 Pinus taeda
CGCCAAAGATATCAAATAGCCTTGTGACGGGGCATGAAATCAGATCGTCATGGGAAACATATGTACTTCTGCACTAGCTGCACGGCTGGACCGTTCATGAGCATTGTTCAGTGTGTATATTAAGTCCATATCTGTGATGAGGCAGATAACTTAGGACAAGTGGGTCAATTGGCAACATGAGAGAGAATTTGTTCAATATGAGCATGTTTGACTTGGACACATGACATAGTAGAAGGACTGGGAGTGAAGGCAGTGACAAATTATTGTGTAACAGATGCCCCCTAATGTATGAAGCCTGAGAGAGTGGGAGGGGTGAAATGCTTTACGAAACTAACTGAGCTGCAACACCATCTGGAAGAAACCTGTAGGTGCAAGTACAAATGATATCTCTGATAGTGAAATACATGTAGTTTAGGAATGGGCGCAGCCATCCAGAAGACATACGAATTAGGTCTATGGTATGGACATAGCCATCCAGCTAATAAGACCATAATAATATAAAGGTATGGTCGCAGCCATCCATGAAAACTCAGGTATGGGCGTAGCCATCTATTAATGAGTCATGTAATCATGAACCAATCCACATAGCTTGAACATGTGTAATCTAAGTTCGAGGTCTTGAACCCTAACCGATCATAGTACAAATTCTAACATGCGAATAGAGGTGCTGAAGTTGAGCATGAGAGAAAATCACTTGATTACTGGTCGATGATGCAAACCCTTAACAAGCGTGAGAGAAACCACCAATAATGCCAATGGTTCTCAAGGTACTATCCAGTACAATCCATGAAGTGTGAAGAATGAGCTGAAGTCAAACACTCATGGAATCACCCAATCGGCAACCAATGATGTAAGTCGATCGTCAGGTGTGAAGAGATTGTCATTGAGGCATGCAAGCTCCAAGGTACCAAAATGGATCTCTAGAACAATCTCCCAGATAATGAGTTGATGTTGACAGGAGACAATCCGCCGTAGGAGGGCCATAATGTTTCCCCCATCAATGAAACGAGATAAGGAACAAGTGGTAGATAGTGAAATAGAGGATGAAAGGAAAAAGTGAGGATGTAAACTACAGAAGGATTATACTCTTGAACATGTCGGCGACAGGAATCTAGAGGGTGGCAGCATTCAGGTACCAAGGGATCGGAGGCTTAATGGAGACAACATGGATAAGATGGAATGAGGCTAAATGACAATCCAAACCCACGGAAGGCCAAATGATGATGTATGGATATCCCAACCCAACAAGAAGCAAAAGTGTTGATGTTCAAGAGTGACTAGCTACCATAGACAATCAATGATGATTTCCAAATTTTCCCCCACGAATCCAGAGGGTGGCAGCATTAGGTACCAAGGGATCAAAGGCTTAATGGAGACAACATGGATCAGATGGAATGATGCTAAATGACAATCTAAACCCAAGGAAGGCCAAATGACGATGTATGGATATCCCAACCCGACAAGAAGAAAAAGTGTCGATGTTCAAGAGCGACTAGCTGCCATAGACAATCAATGATGATTTCGAAATTTTCCCCCACGATTGCTAGCGAGTACCCCAATTACTTTTAAAGACAAGCTTGAAGGGGATAGCATGTGCTTGTAAAATAAGTTCGACCTTCAGTCGAATCCAACCTAGTAATAGTTTAACGAGCCCTAGGGAGGAGAAGCTCGAGTCTCATCATGGTGACAAGTCCAATGTCATTAGGGTTTAATGAGTCCGAAATAGGTAAAACTTAGAGTCTTTTTCATGTTTAGAGAGTTTGAAAAAGATATGAAAAAGAAAACTCTAGGGGGGTCCTTTTTCATAAATTTGTGTCTCTCGAGCTTGAAAAAGTATAAAACAATACTCGAAAGAACCGCATAACCATTACTATCAAGGAGTACTTTTTGTGATTAGTGACCTCAACCTGAAAAAGTAGAAAAGCAATTGAGACCACGTCATTTCCTAACCAGTATCGAAACTGAAATGACAAAGGTCCGGTGATCTTTTCACATATATACGATCCGAAAAGTGCTGAAAGTGGACTGTCTTTTTAATTTCGTTTAATGAGTTAAAAAGGAAAAACTCGGCAATATTTTCATAGTTTACGAGTCAGGAGAGAGCTTAAAGGTGACTCATGCTAGAGGAGTGAGTGGTATAAAGGGTAGCAACTGGTTCTGGCAATGGTGGAACTACTCAAAGCATGTAACGGTCAAGAGGTTGGCTAATAAAACCACTCATCACTATGGTTCCTCAGGAAAGGAAAAACAACCAAGTCAAAGCATATGATCAGCCAAAGAGATGGTGGTAATGGAATGAAACAACCAAGGCTCATCTAGCATAATTTAGCGGATAAAGACAAAAATCACGAGATGTAAATCAGGTATGGGTTAATTTTTACACAAGCTTGAACCATGGAGAACTCTGCCTGGATTCAGTTTCATGTTTACACAAAATTGAAACAAAAAACTATGATTGTTATGAGTTCGCATGCCCCCAGCATAATGACACAAAGCGAGGTACATGCCCCCCAAGCTTCATTGCATTCAATGAGGTGGATGGAATGAAGGTTCACTTTCGAGATCTTGGAAGGCCTCGACTTGGATTTTACAAGATCTTAATGAAAGACTCAATCTGGAAAGGGAGTGATTTCATTTTTTAATGAGGTTGACATGATAAAAGAACTATCCTCATAACCCTTGTTTCATTTTTTAACGAGCTTGACATAAGATCAAGAACTATGCTCGACGCTGCTTATTTCATTTTTTAACGAGCTTGACACAAGAGAAGGAACTATGCTCCACACCCCTTGTTTCATTTTTTAACGAGGTGGACACAGGAACAAACTATCCTCAGACACCTTGTTTCGTTTTTTAATGAGGTCATCACAAGATCATAACTATCCTCGGGACTCCTTGTTTCATTTTTTTAACGAGCTTGACATAAGACAAGGAACTATGCTCCAGACACCTTGTTTCATTTTTTAACGAGCTTGACACAAGACAAGGAACTATGCTCCATGATCCTTGTTTCATTTTTGAATGAGGTTGACATAAGATCAAGAAATTTCCTCAAGACTCCTGGTTTCATTTTTTAACAAGTTTGAGACAGGAACAAACTATCCTCGTCCCCTTGATTCATTGGCCATACGAGAACATGGCTCCCAAGAGATCTTCGTGGGATGGAAGGGACACACTCTGAGAGGAAGACATGTCATGAGGCACTAATGACAAATCAGGTTCCAATGCCTCCAGTACATTATGTATGAGACCATCTGCATGATCATCATTAAAGGCGGAGATGGAACGAGTAGCCACATCATTGACCTATGGCAAAGAAGGTGCTACATGCAGATAAGAACCAATGGGAGACGATGGTAGTATAGGAGGCACCGGGTGACTAAAGAATGATAATTAATCAACAGTAACCATTCTTCCATCATGCAGAAACCAAACCACGTGGAAAAGTGAAGAAACAAAAGCTCCCATGGCATAAACATAGTCACAGCCAAGGCAAAGACTGAAATCTAAAGCATCTTGGACAACCATGACGTCTATATAGATGGTTTTCCCCCCAAAGTCGACTGGTTCCTCTATCAAATGCCAACAGATTCTGTGTGACACGCACAAGCTGTGGGGAGCCCAAAGCTTGCCAAGTAGCGCAACGAATTAGACTGATAGATGCACCCTCATCCAAGACAGTGCCAGGTACAACCTTATTATAGGCATGTACTATGATCTAGAAAGGCGTGTAGGATGGAAGGTGGAATGCAGTCAAATGACTCCAGTCAAAGGAATCGACTGAACTACTTGGTGGGGGAATCGTATGATTGAACCCTTGCTCTACAGGAACCGAAGAAGGACCCTCTTGACCAGCGGGGATAGGAGGGTCATTCTCAGACTCAGGAGAATCTAATGAGACGAGAAGAACATGAGCATGATGCTCTTCCAAGGAAGAGTGATCAACAGGTGGTGAACCCAAGTCGACACTCTCTCCAACCAATGGCTGGTCTGGAATAGGCTTAGCGTAGCCAGGTTCGGAAATAGGAAGACAGACAAGAGAAGAATCTAAGTCAATCTCTTAGTCGACAGGGAGAGGGTTTGAAGAGAGCCTCTAATAACCAATGGGAATTTGGGGTGAAGAAGCTGTAAGACTTTCCAAAACGATGGAAGTTTTATCCATGAGCAGACAAAGGTGAAGGGGATGGTTGCCTTCACACAGCCTATAGCGGAATCGAATCTTCCGTTTCTTCTTACCATTGCCAGTTGATAGGGTAGCATCATCATGAGCTTTAGAGGATGATGAGGGATGAGCCGGATCATGAGATCATACTCCTAAGATCCTATGAATTCCAAGACAATCACGAAGAAGATGGTCACCCTTGCACAATTTACAAGGAAACTTAACCTTCTGCGGAGGAGCAGAAGGTGTTCTGACCTGAGGTGTACTCGGAGCAGTAGCTATGCAGACAACCTCACATTTATCATACTTCTTCATCTTCTTCTTCTTATTCTTCTTCTTTTTAGTCTCCTGGTTACTAGATGTGAAACTTTCACCAGGCGAAGGAGGAGAGGAGGAGGAAGAAACAGGGGAAGAAGGCATAGGGTCCACCTTGGAATCAACATGTCATGGTTCAGACGAAGGAGACGATGGAGCAGGAGTCATGATGCTCGAGACCACCAACGTTGAAAACAAACATACGGGCAAACCAATGGTTAACCAAGGCAAAGACAATGTTGCCATATATGGAGCACGATCATTTCAAAATGGAGGAAACGGACCAGGATTTCCATCTGCGGGAAGACCTTGGTTGGTAGACTCGGGGAGTGTTGCCATCGAGAATGAGCCTAAAAAACACTCTTCTCACAACCAAGAACTTGAACTGTTACTAGGAATATTTCGTGGGCAGTAAATTTTATGACACAGGAACAAAAACTTGACCTTTTCATGTTTCAAGAGTTGAGAAAAGGAAGAAAAGGTGACTCTATCTCTTTTGAAGTTTAAAGAGCCTGAAAGGACAAGTGCTCATATGGACCTTTTCTTTTAAGGAGTCTGAAAAGGAATGAAAGTGACTACTCTGGAGAAACTAGGCAAAAGGTTTACCAAAAAAATCGTAAAACTGCATATACACCTTGGCAATCATATGAAAACCAAGGACTTTCCGTACGACAGTCAATCTTCCCAAATGCTGTGTTCAGTGCGTCATGGTTTGCAAGGTGGTAGACACATCTTCCTAAGGATATAGGATGATAACCTAGTGGGGTCTCCCAGCATATACTCGATGGTACATGGGAGCACAATTTTGTAGTACACCGCTATTGAGTCACAGAAGGAGGAATCACCCAACCTTGACTGAAAACAATAGTGACTAGGTTTAACGACACTGGAGCACATCTCTAGCCTAGACCTCTAAAGAGTGTGCTTATGTTCCAATGTGTTGTTAAGTTCATTCAGTTCATTTTAGAGTTGATATTGGATTATGTTTCAATTTCCAGGCCCTATCGTATGTATATCAAAGAACCTAGGATGCAGCTAGAATGAGTAAAACATCTTTTTACTTCAATGTACACCTACCTACAGGAGGGTAGAGAGATCATTCCCAAACCAAGAAAACCAAGACAAGCGAAGGCAAACACTAAAAAACACAATGCATCAATACACTAATCTCACGATGCATTGATACTACTAATGAAAGATATGTACTCTCACTTTCGTATGCTAAATGAATGCAAAATTTTGATTTTCCTTTTTTGTTTTTGAATTTAAAGAGACAAACAAGCAAGTGTGAACTGATCGATCCAAACAATTGTGATCTATGCTTGGTTGTGAAGAAATTGAATCATCATAAAAAATTGGTTCAATAATCGACACTAAAAATCAACCAGCAAGAAAACAAGCAGTGAAAGAGCCTAAAGCAAATCACAAGATGGTTGTGGATGAACCTTGAATAGACAAGTAACCCAAGAAAACAGTTTCTCGACGAAACTTCTAAAGGGCTAGGTCACATGGTCAAAAAACACAAGAGTCACTCCATGAAATCAAAGAGATAGTACCCTAACCAAAAGCAATTAAAACAAGCTAATGAGAGACAAGAAAGAACAAGGGATAAACAAGATTGATGAATTTAGAAGGTAAAGTTGTAAAAACAACTTTACCGGAATCATCGCAAGTGTTACATTAACAACTAGAGTTGACGCCACTAAAGTAGAGACCATCACTAGTGATGCACTGACAACTAGAGCTGATGTTGCAAGTGTTACATTGACAACTAGAGATGGTCGCAAAAGTACACCTATTTTCTGTGACGGTGTGATTTCAAGAGTCATCGCGGGAATTAAACTAGCAACCCAAGGTCATCACAAGTACAAAGCTATAAAAAGGTGACGATGTTGCGATTGTTAGGCTATCTTCCATGATAATGTAAAAAACAATGGCAAAGGAGCCAAAAAATCCCAAACAAGAACCAACCAATCTAACAGACAATTGAGGTACCTCCCAGATTAATGTAGGTGACCCAAGAGACTGATAATTAATCCCCAAAAACAAAGAGAGACCAAATCAAAATCAAAACAAGAACAAAGAGAAGAACATAGGACAGACTCCCTAGCGGAGTCGCCAATTTGTGATGCAAGAAAGTGTTCCCTTTGCAGACAAAAGAAACCCCTCTAGCCCTAGAGTGGGTCTAGTCACAAACATGGACAAATCAACAATAGCTTTCCTTAAACAGTCATAGTTGGAGGCCTACCTCAACTGGTGGTCGATGGAGTTCCGTTGTGCTGCTCTAGCTTTCACTTCCTTCTCCTTAACGAGTGATCAACTTGAAATAATGCAAAGGAAATACAACAAAGCACGTAACCGGAAAACAAAAATGATCTATTTACTCACAAAGTGAAGAAGTCATGAGCTATCAAGTATATTACATACAAGACATAGGAAAACATCATTGATTGTATTAATAGTGAGATAAGAGCAAGATTACAACCAAAGTCTTGATGTTGCAAGCCTTCTCAGAGGGATCTAGCTAGCATGTTCTTCAAGCATTCACTCTTTGAAGATCGATCTCCCAACATACAAAATCTCTCTCTCTCACTCACAAGTTTTACATAAAGTCAAGGGTACTTCACAACCTTCCACAAGCTATCAACACTCTCACACTTGTTCACACTCACACCCGCTATCTATCAAAATTCAAAAGCACTAACAGCACTGCTCAATCCAAGAATTTACCAACTAGTTGATCATAGCAAAGGTGAATGCTTAAATAGGAGAAGGAGTCTCCATCAAAGGTGGAAGAGAGAGCTTATCCCCAAGGAAGGTCGCACAATTGACGGAACTACCATACTAGGGAAGGAAGGGCGACACAAACTATGCCAACAACCAGGTCTGGAGTCATCCAGAAGGCCGACTGTTGGAACAAATTCGCCCAATCTAGATCATCGCAGGTGTATAACTGAGCTTTAGCGTTGACATCGCTAGTAAGCAATGTATCCAGTTAGATCATCACCAAAGATATCAAATAGCCTCGCAACGGGGCATGAAATCGGACCGTCATGGGAAAAAGATGTACTTCCAGGCTGGAGCATGGCTGGACTATTCATGAGCTCTGTTTAGTGCATATATTAAGTCTATATCCGTGATGAGGTAGATAACTTAGGAAAAGTGGGTCAATTGGTAGCATGAGAGAGCATTTGTTCAGTATGAGCATGTTTGACTTGGACACATAACACAATAGAAGGACTGGGAGTGAAGGCAGTGACAAATTACTATGTAACAATCATCATTCATATAAATTCCTTCATCATGCTTATCAATCAAATAAACTTTACTTACAAATATGTTCAACATCTTGAACATTATGTACCTACACAACTTAGACAACAAGTACAATCAAATACATATATAGAAGCATGAACTTACTATATCAGGATCATGAAAGTATTATACTTTAGATATCAAATACCTAAACTTAGTTAGGTTCACATTCAATAAGAGACATGTGCTTTTAAACTTGAACCTTTTTCTAGGGTTAGGTTATAACCCCTTGATCACATTAGTAACTCAATCAAGAAATCAGTCTCATTATATATAGGGCCTCAATATTTCTTCCAAAGATATTACATACTCTACTATAATATATTGAAAACCCTAGAAGCAAACCTTTAAAATTCATGTGTTAGAGTTCTACTAGGATTTAATGCAAACCCTATATTCCATGTTTGAGACACTAATCCATAGATGTCAACAATAAAAACCAATCACAACACAATGTTTTTCAACTAAATTACCAACTTCTACTAGGGTTTGTTGTAAACCCTATATTTTATCATCATAATGGAAACAATATCATCATATCCTAGAATATCAAACTTCTACTAGGGCTCAGTTGTAAACCCTAGAACTTATCAACAAATAGGTTAGCACATATACATATCTAGGATAATCATGCAAACAAATATCATGACATATATTGGACAAACCCAAGACACAAATATCAATACATTTAAAGTCATACATATAATTATCTTTATTAGTGTAGGGTTTTGATCATATGGAAAAACATGCACCTAGGGTTTTATTCCTAGGAGCTTACTCTCGATATATAAGGGTTTTGTTCATAAACCCTAATTTACCAAAACTTGAAGGTATAGGAATACACAACCATAAAGTACTATGGTTTCCATAACAATAATAAGGCTCCAAACATTACATTACCATAAAAACCCCAAACATCAAACGAATAATATTTTCTAGATTCCATCATTAACCCTAAGTAGGTAAGGGTTTTTCACATTGGCATACCATTAGGTTAGGGCTTTAAAAACAATATTTCATTGTTTCACAACCATGATGATTTTAGTGAGGTTATATTTAATCTAATGGTTAATCTTCAAAATAATAATCTTTATGATTCAAAATTCCTATACATAACACTTGTTAGTAATGTGAAACAACTTTATTAGAATGAACGAATATACCTTTATCATAAAGAGAACACAACTTATGGTCTAAAACATACCTTTAAGTTGTTTTCTAGACAAACCTTATAGGACAACAATTCCAATCAAACTTATATCATGCTTTGTCTTATGAGTTCTTTTCCATAGCCCTCGAGGATATCATAAAGCTTTTCCTAAACAAGGAAAATCTAAAAATAAATTTTATTTGCATCTAATATAAACACATTTAGATAAGAGAAGGAAACCAAATATAAAAGGATAAGACAAGGAATAATATTCTTATCTTTGAAAAACGGTGAGGGCTCCCTCTCAATCCAAACTCGAGGGATACCTATAACTTTTAATAATTCAATTTTTTTTCCAAAGCATGATAAACCTCCAAGAACTAGAAATCAAATCATAAAGGTAAATAATTCAAAATTTTAGAGCAGAATGATAGAATCCCTAAGAGACCCTAGCAAATAAGTCTTTGACTTCAGATTCTTCCTTCTTGATCTTCTTTGATGGTCCTTCATCAACAACATTTGCATGTTCCCTTTCTCACTTCTTACTTGAATTCTCAGGGAAATCACTTCTATATTAACCCAACTGATGACAATTATAACATTCAATATTGAATAGGTCTACCTTCCTTCGAGGCCCTTTAGATGTCTTGAAGGTTCCTTTGTTCTTGTGATGAGCGAAATAAGAATTTGAAATTTTTTCTTCTTCAATAAATTTGTTGCTTACTAATAAAATTTTGAGTTCTTCTTGTCTACATGCATTCCATAATTGTTCAAATGTAGGATTTTCCTTCCAAATGATGATACTTGATGAAAAGGCACTATAATACGTTAGTAATACTATAAGTTCAACGATTACAAGATCATTTTCAAGTACTATCTCTTCTATTTCTTTAAGTTCATCTCTGATTCTAGCTATTCTTACAAAGAAGGATGCCACAATGTCTTGCTTTGTTATCTTTATATTCCTTAGTTCATTATTAATACTTTCAATTTGACCAAGATTCTTGATTGTGAATAATTTGGATGAGGCCTCATACATTTCTTGATAGGAATCAATGCTGGATATATATGGGATGAGGTTGTCCTTTATTCCATCCACCATTAGGGTCATGGCCAATATTTATGTTACTCTGAACTTTTCTTTTTCTGCATCACTTGATTCATTTGTAGGATTGTTTACTTTTTTTTACTAGATCCAAGACTTTATTCTTCTTGAGGATGAGATCTATCCTCTTTTTCCACGCCCTATAATTGGATGATCCTTCTAATTTGTTTACTGCCTTCATTGATTTAGACATTGTTCTTGAAAATGGTAGGCTTAACTTCTTATATGATCCTTTTCCTTGATGACCCTTATTCAAACTTCTTGAAACTCCTTATTTTCATTTAAATTAATCTTTAGGATGTCATTTTCCTTATTCTTAACCTTACCCTTGATACCATGTTGGAAAAATATAAAGGCATAAATATTTTACTTATGTTGATAATTACTTATGATATCCTTATGTTCTTATTAACTTTCTTGAGTTCTTATTTTATCTTAATTCATCAAGAAATTACCAATAACCATAATATGATGATCAAAGACACCATATGTAGAAGGAAATCTAGGGAAAAACCCCCATCCAGGGGAAAAACCAGTCAACAATTCCTCCTTTAATATATTTCATGAGATGATTCAAGACTCCTGACTTAGACACAAACTTCCTCCAATCACCAAGTCAACCATTGACTTTTTATCTAGAGGGTAACCTTCTAGTAACAACTTCGACTTTGCAACAATAATGGGTAGAAGAAACTAAACTTTGACTTAGATGCAACACTTTGATCTTGAAGCAACCCTTCAACCTAGAAGTAGCGCTTCAACCTAGAAGCAATAATAAAATTTCAGACTCCCCAACAACAAAAAATTGAACAAGAAAGTAAAGAACTTTGATCCTAATGCAGTACTTTGACCTTCCAATAATAGCCTAGAAAATTCACATGTGTGTGTGAGATGACCTAGAAATTTTACCTTCCAGCAATTCTCCTCCTTCTTCTACAACTTTGCACTTTTTCTAATCTTCTGTTTATATCAAACTTGTGAGAATACGTATTCCAAATGAATCAACCTGCACTATATATATACAATTTTCTGGAGTTCTAATTACCCTCATGGAGGTTGACTTGATCAGGTAAAGGACAACTTGATGTGGAGGCGAAAAATGACCTAATTTACTCAATAATAATTCTTTCTACATGACTCAAAAGCCAAAGAAGGGTCTCATTATATGCACAATGACTCTAATGGCTTAATATAAAACCTATAAATACTCAATGGGGACTTTGACCTAAAACATGATGACTCAAGAATGAAACCCATGCTTTAATAACTCAAATAATAATAATAATAATAATTCATTTTTCTTTATTTTGATAAATACATTTCATTATGACTCAAATACAATTATCAAGATCAAACCTAGTTACATTGTTCAACAACATGAACCCTCTTCCTCGCCATGGTGCAAGGGTCACTTCCAGTGGTTAGTGAAGTCACCTTGTCTCATATGTGATAGACTTATTCTCCCAGTTTTCTTGATCTTTCCCTTAATCAATTTCTTTTGAATACTTTCCTTGTGATGGTTAGGGAATCTCTTGAAAGTAATTGTTATTCACCGTGAGTGAATTTCCACATTTAGGTGATCTAGATACAACATACATCAATATCTCATCATATATAAAGATGATGCCTCCCACTACCTGTCAAGCTATATCAAAAAAGCTCTCGGAAGCTAGTACTAATGAGGCAATGGAAATAATCAAGCCAGTAGTCCCTATTCTGTCAAATACACAATGCTTCATAGATAAACCCTTGAAAATATCATGGTATGACATAAAGGATGATTTCGTGAAAAAGTAGTTCCCAAATGACTTGTGGGATAGGAAACCTTACATACACATAAAAAGGTCCATAATATATAGAGTTGCATGCAAATTCTAAGTGATTCCTTATTAAGAATCCATTTAACATATCTTGTCACACATGGTTATAAAACTTTGGTCCTTCACAGTGTAAGAGGGAATAATATTTCCACTTAATATCCACATGATATACATTATTATTATAAGATGGTCAGGCCTAGGAAATATGAAAACACTCATTTTTATGCAACCTAGGAAAATATCAATACTAAGGAAGTCATCAAATCTTGGTGCCAAGAGTTTGCAAGATTCTGCCAAAGATCAAGTGTAATTTATTAAAATAAATCCTTGAAAAAGGTTTATCAATATCTTATAATGATATGATGCAGACTCTATGGATGGAAGAATAAAGAATACTTTGAGGAGAATTAGATTTTCTTGCTCAACATGGTTCTCTGACGAGGTAAAGTTTTCAACTGGGTAGATATCCTCTCTCATGAACTGCAACTTAAGATACAATAGACTAAGAAAACCCTACAAGATAATCAAGAACTAGAGTTTTACATGTTCACTTACTTGTTGGATAGTATCTATGATCGTTATCATTTCACCAAGTTAAAATGGAACTAGACCCTATAGGAAAAATTACTTGTCTACTTACATTGCATATTGTCATTAGAAGTTAGTTTATGAGGATTTTATGATAAGCTAGTAGATCACTTCTTTGTAGTGTTGTACACAATTATCTTTGAGACGTAACCTCCTTACATGATAGATAAAGTGAAGGAGGAGCTCTATGAGATCACTGATTGGTTTGTTTCACCGCAAGGCACATACATCAAATGTTTTGAGTGTTAGATAGCTCCTCACCTTATGTCAAGGTATGTGACCAATAAGGTGGTCTTGCATGAAGTAGCATATAAGTTGAATACTGGATTTTCTCCACAACTCCATAGGATAAAAAAGCTTCTTGGCCCACTGTTACTTTATGGATCAGACATTATGAGCCAAAGAGTCTTAAGGTGGCTGATGCTAAAAATGAAGAGCTCAACTTCCTTCACTTTCAAATGATAAGCTTCCATAGATATTATCCTAGAAAAGTGTGCAAAAAATATTGTGACAAGATATAATATACTTGGTTGTATGGACCTATGACCGTACTAGAAGATGAAAATATTAAGAATTGATATGATGCATTGAGAAAGTGTTGTCTAGGAGATGAGGAAGGTCCCTCTTAGGTTCCATAGGTACTCGATGTTCAAATAGAGAATAATAAACAAGAATAAACTACTAAAGTTGACACTATAGCACCCAAGAAAAGTTGAAACATGATCCAGTAGAAGAGAGCAGTAGAAAGTTCAAGGTTTATCCTATCAGTAAAGGTGTGAATGAGGTAGAGTAGTAGAAGAAACAAAAGGAGGAGGAGAGGACAATGCTAGAAGAAGAGTACAAAATATAGAAGGAGTGGTTATAAAAAGAAGAAGAAGAAAAGAGGAAACTAGATGACTTGTTGAAGCTGAAAGTAGAGGATGAAAGGAGAATAAAAATAAAAGAGGAATGATAGAAGTATTCATAGGAAGAACAAATGAATAACATACATGAGGAAGATGTTGCATAGATAGTGGAGGAGGAATAGATAGATCATGAATTAGAAGTAGGCTTAGAGGATAAGGATGTCATTGAACCAATTGTAGATGAACCTGATAATCATCTAGAGCCTCCTCTCATTGGTGGCTATCTCCTATTTGTTAAATGGGAATTGCTCCTCCACAAAACAAAGGTACTTTCCCAATGATCCTTCCCATCCAGTTTCCATATCCACAGAGAAGGTGATAACATCTAATACTAGGAAAAATCCTAGAGCAATCATGGCAACAAATGTGGCTTTTGTGAGAGAAGATCAAGATAACAAAAAATATCTTATGTGTGAGGTTTCATAATTACTCAAAGAGATGGTTACTGCAAAAAAACTAGTTGATCATCTTACCACATAGAATCAACGATTTTATTTTGGTAGTATTAGCATGACAGAACTACATGTAGCCATATCTGAAGAATTCAAGCCAATAGAGGATGCCATGAGGTAGTTGTATAGTGAGATGATTCTCTTGCAGGATATGGTGACACCCCTGGTTCAAATCCAAAAGAAATATCAAGAGATACTGAAGCTTCTAAAGTTTATAGACAAAGTTTTAGATGTGATAGAGGATTGGGGTGTCAAGTATCCAAATGTTTTCGAAAAGTTGGTCAAGAAGGGCAAGATAGTTTCCAATGTATATAGATCATAGTTAAGACTTCATACTTAGAACTTGCCTACCTTAGTGAAAGGAAACCAACACCATTACTGTGTATGTTCAACTTCATAGTCATTTAGAGTCCCTAGCATAGAAACAAAAACTGCCTTCTATGGGTACACTTCGATAGATAAGAAGCAAGGATTGCATCATGTAAGAGATAAGGGAATTTCTTGAATAAGTCAAGAAGGAAATAGATCAATAAGGCCTGGAGATCACTAGTAATACTATTATATAATGTGCAATTAACCCAACTAAGGTTCACATGAAGTTATCATGGTCGTGGAATAGCATAAATTCAAGCTACAAATCCATATTATTAGAGGTTTTGGAGGTGAAGATGTGATATGTTGTAGAGCTATCAGCCATAGTCAAAATTATCATTACAGAGTTCAGAGCATGGCACTCCTATATCACAAATGAAGTCCATGTTCAAGCTACTGATTTTTCCTTTTATTCTTCATGAGGACTATTTTTTCCTATTAAATTTTTGTCCATTATAACCACCATTTTGATGTAATTTTGTCTTTTATCAATAAATGTAATGTAGAAGAAGTCTAAGAGACACATGGGGATTGTGAAGAGACATATGTGGAATGTGAAGAGATTTATGTAGAATATCATGAGTCACATAGATGCCCATATGTTACGAAATTCAAAGAGTCACGAGGAAACTCAAGAGTCATTGTAGTTTGTTATAAATAAACCCTCATAACTAGAGTAAAGGGCTTTGACCTTTAGAAATTTGGCCTTGGCTTCTCTAGTTGTGTATAAGGGAGACTATCATTCTTTTGGAGAAGAAAGTTGTAGCTTCATGTTACACTATTGGAGCTAATGTTTGATCAATGTAACAATGTCCTTGGATCTTCCATTAATTATCATAAGCACTTTGAGCCAACACTCTTTCATGCATGTATTGTCAATATTGTAAGATTATTCTTTGGGTATTTGCATTATATGTTGCATTACACATACTAAAGATAATGAAATATTTCCTTTCTTTAGCTATTGATGTTGTTGAGTGGGCATTATTGTGTGTTTATATGATCATTTTTATCTTGTGAACTAATTTACAAGTTAATAAACTAATATTCTCATTGCTTTCATGGGTCCTTCCTAGGACATTACTATTACTTTTCTATTAGAGGTTCATTCTTATCTCTTTTGCATGAAGGCTCCTTTTACACCTTATAATTGATGCCTCACGAATCTCACATCATTTCGAACCCAAAGTTATGTGCATGATCTCTTGTGTATGATTTGCAGCCAAGGTATCCTTTTAAGATCACTTGCAATGGCTGTCAGGCCTTATATTTGAATGGGCCTCCTACACCAAACTGTGTGAGCTATAATTTGGAATTCAAATTGAGGATAACCCCTTCATATTGGCAATATCTAACACCATAAACATCCTGGAACTAAAAGGAGGCCTAGATGATTAGGGGATCAAAAATTTGCTCAAAATTCAAAGTTATTGGATCAGTGTGAAAATTTAATGAACGCATAGTGCTCATTGTTATGAATCTGGCACAACTCATTTCACGTGAAAAGAACATGTATGCTTCCAAAAAAATGTTTCGTTCATTGTCCTAAATAGGAAAAATTGGCAAAAATGTGCAGCACTGCACAGTCATTACTACTGAAATGGCAGGCTGACTAGGATGCCTACATGGCAGGCTGATGTGGTAGAGTTGACCGTGTTCTCTTTGGCCAATCGGTCTTGACCTCATGTCATAGGGTACAAAGATTATTTGGCATGTTTTCATTAGCTGGATGGTGGCCAACCGCAGGTTGACATGTGGCCCAACCAAAGGCTACCACATGGCAGCATGGGGGCCACCAAAATATGGTTGAATTTCTTACACTCGACTCCACAGTAGTTGATACCGAGACCTCCTGCTAACAAGTGTTGTGCCCTAACCAAATGGGAAAATGATGGTTCTTGTTAACCATTGAACCAAACCATTATATAAAGTATATGGTGATGGATATATGGGGTAAGGGGCTAGCGCTTAGCCCTGACCCCCAAAAACCATTGCCACATGACCCTTCGGCGAGAACCTTGGGCGCGCGGGAAGAAATATGCATGGAAATGTACGCCCAACCTCGACCATATGGGTTACAATAAGACCATGGTAGGAGAAGGAGTGGGGGAGCAGATGGCAGGGGTGGGCTGTTGGCCTTAGCCCCTATGCACGCTGCCCCTACATGACCCTATTTTTAAAAAATAAGGTGGTAGAGGAAATTTAAATGATCCAAGAATTTCACCTGGACTTTCACGGAATCAACGCTCTGTTAGTAGATTTTGGAGTGAAATTATAAGACTGATGCCAGATTTTGGGGAAATTGTAGAGTGGTCAGTAGAAAGGCTAGGGAAGATCATACCTTCTTCAGGTTTTATTCTTTAAGGAGAAGGAATAGGCTAGAAAGGCATTTTTTGGGTCTTCTAAAGATAATGGAACATGTTTTAAAACCATTGGAGCACTTCTGAAGAGACTTTTTTTAGGTTTGACTCTATGGGTGCCAGGACTAATCAGTGGTTTGAATGAATTTTTTGAGGCTTTTGAAAATGGATAGGACCTTGTAGGGGTTTTCTAGCCTTCATATGTTTTCTACATCAGCTATGTCATCTATGGTGTAGCTCATGTTTCTCTTTTCTCATTATGTCTTATTGAGGAAATTTCTTCTTTTGTACTTCAAGTGAATTTTTGTACTTGTTATGCTGATAGTTAGTTGGAGTATGGGGTCTTGATTTTAGAGCCCTTTTCTTGTTTATTGTTTCAAGACTGACTGTAGGTTGTCATGCTTCAAGAGTGAGATTTCTTTGCAGGAGAATGTTTCCTTGAAGGGGGAGCTAGCCACTCTTTATGTCAGCAAAAATTATCTACTCTTTATCACTGAAGTCTTTTGAACATAATGAGATTGGATCAAGCCATTGGAAGATGGACCAAGGAGACGTAGCCTAGGAGGGGTGAACTCCTTGATCAATTGCGACATGTATTACTATTATGGTGTTGCTTTGTCTTTTGTTATTCTATTGTCCAGTGTTTTAGTTCATGTTTTAAGCTCATGAATTACATATAAAGACATAAAAATTCATGGTTAACTTGCAATTTACCTCATAATCCTCAAGCACTTTGTTTATATTGTGAATTGGAATTTAGCACAACAAATGCTAAATTTCCCATTCAGATCAAGTTTTTTATCAAAGTTATTGGTTGACTTGTGCAAGGAGGACTTAATTATTTTTCAACTGTTTAAATGATTACAAGGTTGAAGGTCAAGAGAGGAGATGACAAGTTTGTGAGTGTAGGTTCTCAAATTGGACCCAGAGAAGGATGGCATAGTTGTCACAATCTCCACCACAAGTCTCAACTCCTGTTGTACCCGAGGCTTCAGTAAGCATGGGCATGAGCTAGAAGCATGATAGTCTCCAAGATTCGGAGTACATTATTGCATTTCTCCTACAAGACAACATGGAGCTTCAAAGATTACTTGAAGTTGCCGAGGAAGAGAAGAAAAATATGCACCTCATGTTGTAGAATGTTGTGGAGGAATAGACTGATGAATGTTTTACTATGAGAGCAGCAAAGAGTCCCTCCAATACTAAGCAAGATTGTGGACATGGCAAGAATGCAACCTATGGATCTTGTCAAGAGGATATAGGTATATGTGTTTTTTGACAAATGGAGGATGCATCCTATTTACCATGGACATAAGGAGGTTTCCTTGAAGCATCCTCCACCGCTTCATCTAGGGCAGAGAAGAAGGAGGAATTGTTGGATGAGTACTCACAAGAGGCTAGTGTAAAAGCCCCTCAAAGAAGGAAGATGGACAAGTTTGAACCTTTTTTCTGCATGATGATGAGGATGAGGTTCTCTCAGTTCCAAAGTCCAAGGAGCTGAAAGAAGAAAGATGAAGATTCCAAGAAGACACCTCAAGAATTACAAAAGAGTTTAAGAGTATTTTTATTCCTCAGTTGAAAGATGAGGAAAATGGTAAGAATTTACATGCAGTTTCTTTACGTGAAAATGTTGATTTAAGATCTCTTGTAGCCTTTGAGAAGCATAGCAAAGGCATAGGAACAAAGATCTTTCCCAATATGGGTTACAAGGGAGGAGTCCTTGGAGTGAACAACGAGGGCATTATCCATCCAATTGAGGCAAAGTAGAGACCTCGATATAAAGGTTTGGGATATGTTGAAAAGGAAGAATGTTCTTCCAGCAATAGATGTTATACCATCATTTACCACCTTTGTATACTTGATGCTCTAAGTCATGGCCTTGGGTAGCCCTTTTCCTTTAGACTTGGTCCAAATATTAAAAAATGTTATTTTAAATTCAATACACGACTTTGTCCTGTAAAAAGTGCATGCACACGTGGGTTCAACTATACCCAACTAGCGTATATGATTGATCATATGAAAGAAATATAAAATCCCTATTGTTTTGGGTGGGGGGGTCAGCGTAAATTTTTCTATTACCTTCTAAAGATATTTTGGGATAATTACAATCCAAACCTACTAGCGAAGGTAACATAAATATTTACACTAACCCCCAAGACAAAAGCATTTGTTGGTGCAAGTACCCGAGCTTCGCAATTGAAACTTCTAGAAGTAATAATGAGAGTGATACAACATATGCCTCAGGTACCATGGGTATCCCCCCCACAGTCACCTATGTGGTCCCTAGGAAAGGAAACTATGGTCACCACTTCATATCGACAATTGGGTGGAACAATATTTGGTCAGGATCCAACAAGTAGGAGAGGGGGTTTATCTCTTTCTTGCCTTCACTCGCCCGCGTGCTTAACTCCCAAAAGAGAAGATCTTTCCTGATGAACTTCATGACACTAGATTTCACTCTTTTAATCAAATTCTACATTTTGAATTTAGAGTGGCCTTGGAGAGTTAACTCTCCATTCGCCTTTTCCAAGGCCCCAATATGACCTAGACTAGTTGATGTTACTAATGAAAAATAAAAAATTCTAGTTTTTTTGAAATTAGGTTGATTTTAATGGTTGTTCTTAAGTCAAGGGTAAAATTGAAGTGCAATTTATGATGTTATTTGACGCAATAAAAAACCAATAGAAAACTTGGATACGTGCACATGAAAAGAGATTTCTACAAGGTTCTATGAACAAACTATGCAAGCAAAAACTTCTTTTTCTTTTAAAAAAACACACGCTCACACACTCAAAATATTGAAAGACTAAAAATGTGTACAGTGAAACTATCCTAATGAAAACTAAATTCTTCATGCAATATTCTTGGGACTACTCTAAAAACAAGAAAATGTGTTTCTCAAAATGATCAAGAGGACAAACTTGACAAAAGGAAGAACAAATTCAATCACAAACTCTTCCCAAAATGAAGAAAATTCAACTTAATGAAATGACTTCACACTTGCTCAAAATTATAAGAGGACCAAAAAAAAACCAAAAAGGAAAAGGAAAGGAAACAAAACGTTTTTTTTATTATTATTTTTCCTTTTAAGGACATGAAGAGTTTTTGCAAAAACAAAAACTACTAAAGGCTTCAAGATCGAATTAAAGCGTGAAGAACCTCAAGCTTCATAAGCCACAAATATCAAAAGCATGATAATAATTAAAGTGACAAGAGGATGAAAACTAAAATGAAATGATTCGAAGAGAAACACACAAACTCAAACAAATAAGAAAGAATTGAAGAAGACCTACAAAAATTTTCAATATTGCAAGAAAAAATTTCTCAAAGAAAAAAAAAACCAACACCAACTTTTAGGAAATCAAGGCAAAGTAATGCAAAGGATGGGTTATAAATGAATTGAAACCAATTCTCTGTTCCAACATCTCAGAACAGCCAAGAAATTCACTAAGAAGCCTTGAACCCAAACACAAAAATCAATAGCTTACCAAAAAGAAAGCCTTAGGTTGACTGGGTCTTTTCGAAAAGAGAGATAGGAAACTAAAAATATTCCAGAAGCAGGAATTTCGAAGATAACCAATGACTAAACAAAAGCAAGAAACATCAGGAAAAAACATTTACTAGACTTAGAATTTTAAAAATTCAAATAAAACCAGGCATACGCGACTGTGCAGTGATAGACCACCATGTATGCATGGTTGTTCTCAAGGAAACACGCGTATACGCGTGTTTCTTTAGACACAAATGTGTGTATATGAACTTGTACAAACTAAAACTCGCATATATAAAAGTCAGTAAGGAAAAATATAAATTTTATATCTGATTGAGAAGATAAGAATGTTTTCCCAAGTTGCAAAGAGGTCAAATATACTAGAAAGAGAGGAAACCAAACAAGAAATCGTAGATCAAGAAAGAAAACAACCCAAACTATGAAATACTATAAGTATTCCCCAATGGAGTCGCCAATTATGTTACGAGAATAATACACCCTGGGGTATGGGTTGAGCACCCCAAAAAAGCATAGAGTATACATCAACAAGACGCAGACAAACAAGTAGCCTTAATACTTAAACTACTGAAGTAGGAAGAAGAAGTATTACCCGAAGGTCCTTCGTTTGAGGTCGTTTCGGTAGGGTCCAAACCCACCGCTTCCTCCAATGCCTTAAAACCTACAATTCATTTAAGAAAAGCATATACAACAACAATAATTGAATGCATGTTCAGGATATAAGCGTTAGATCATATAAGCATATTAGTATAAATCATGAAATCACACATCAATTCGATTAAAACATGAATTAAATCATTAAGATATAATCATCAGGAACAATACATTGCTTCTTTATTGATGACAACTAAAGAATGTGGAAGAATAGAACCTGATCCTTCTTTAGTTCCAAGCAAAACCTTCTTCCAGATCTGTCCAGCCCAAGACGCAACAACCCTCTTTCAAATGCATACACATGGATGCCATATAAAGGAGATGGACATCACAATGAGGAAACATGAGTTTCCTATAGCTGGGAGTGTAGGAGGCATAGGGATAAATCAAATTTGATCAGGGACAAGTTGGATATAATATCAATATCCTATCTTTCTCTCACCTTATGCCTTTCCCATGAGGTGTATTTATATGACCTTAAAACAGTTTTTTTAGTTGGGAAACAATCAGTCCACGAACTCCTGTAGTTAGGATTATGTTGTAACCCATAAACCCCACCCAAAAGATAGGGATTTCATATTTTTTCATATTTTAAATCATATACGCAGGTTGGGTATAGTTGAACCAATGTGTGCATGCACATTTTACAGGGAAGAATCGTGTATGGAATTTAAAATAACATTTTTTAATATTTGGACCAAGTCTGAAGGGAAAGGGCTTCCCAAGGCCATGACTCGGAGCATCAAGTATACAAAGGTGGTAAATGATTCTATATCAATCGCTCTTGGGTATCATGTTCTTTTTGTCATAAGAGAGGACACAATGAGGCAAATTGTTGGGATTTTCATTTGGAGTTGCTACCAACTTGGTTTCTAAAGCAAAAGGAGGATGCAAAGTGAAAATTATATCCAAGGAGAGATGAGCAATTTAAATGAAGAAGTAATTCAAGTTCTCCTCACCAAGCTTGCAATACGAAAGATAACCATAAGAGGTATAAGGGTCCTGATCATTCAAAGGAATTTTATGATTACAAACAACATGATGATTTGAATAACATGTTGTGGAATGTTTTTCCTTGCACTTCTTATCATGAACCTAACCACTGTGTAGCTAAGTGCCACAAAAGGAAAGCATTAGTCAAGAATATGAATATGTCAATTGGAATTAAGACAAAGAAGGGAAATTATCATCCAAGTTTAAAGACATTTGTCCCAAGAAAAGCTCATAAAAACTTTCTCACTCATTGCAACATAAGGGGGCATTGGATTGAAATGTGTTGGAAGTTACATCCACATATTCATCCAAAGAAGGACAAACAAGTAATGGAATCACCTGAGAGGGATAAGGTAGAGGAATGTGCAAGGCACACCATAACAATTCCAGAAGAAGTTCAAGAAGCAAGTGAAGTGTAGAAAGACAATTCCCTAGCATGGTTGGGTAAGAAATGGTTGGACTATTTTTCTAATTAAAGACTTCACTCATTTTGTATTTCACTTGTTCATTGTCCCCACGGTTGGGAATTTTCAAAAAGTGATGTTTGTGAATAAATCACTTATATGCAGTGGTGATTTCTTTGGAATTGTTATACTATTTTGCCTTCGTTATGAGTCAATTTGTATGGTAATTTGGGAGTCAAGTTTATTCCATATTTTAAGATGCATTTCCATTTTTGACATTTCAGTAAGAATCCTAAACTTTAGGATTAGTAGTTGCATCACATTTAGTTTGTTACAATTGTGTCAAACACTCATTTATACAAGTATTTCAATGTGAACCTTGTTTGGGTTTCTTTCCAAAGTCTTTTTGGATTTGATCCTTGGTAGAGATTTTGTTGAAGATCACCATTGGATTTCATTTTTGGGAAGGATTTTGCTATTGATGGCCATAGATACATAGACAAAGCCAATAAGTTCATTAAGAAAATCTATTTGGTACATTAAACAGTTCAAGATTAGCTTGAAAGAGCCAAGACAAGCACAAAGCAAGGAAATACAAGCATCATGCAGATCTCAAGCTCCAAGTCGTTGACAAATTTTGGCCTCACATTAGAAAAGAGAGGCTTCAAGGGGAAGCAAGACACCATTCTTGATAAAAAAACAAGGTCTTTGAAACAAGGGAGTGTGGACTACCTTCAAGTGGGTCTCAAAGGAACAAATCCTTCCAACGCAAAATGCACTGAGATTGGAAAGGTGAGGAAATTGTACCCTCATCTACTGAACAATTGAAAGTGATCTTTTGGGGTCCAAATGCTTTCAGTGGGGAGGAGTGATTAGGTGCTCAAATTTTTTCTCGAAATTCAAATCTATCGGATCAATGTGGAACTTGAATGACCATGTAGTGCTATCATTATAAATCTAGCACAACTTGTTTAACATGAAATGAACATCATATGCTCCCAAAAACATGTTTGGTTTGTTTTCCTAAATAGGTGAATTTGGAAAAAATGTGCAACACTACATCGTCAGCAGTCTGCATTGCTAACGTGGTAGGTTGACATGGAAGAGTTGACTATACTTTCTTTGGCCAATTGGTGTCTGCCTTGTGTCACAGGGTAAAGAGCTGAGTTGGCGTATGCTGGTTGGATGGTGGCTAACCACATGCTTTCACATGCCCCAACTAGAGGCCGCCACGTGGCAACACAGGGGCCAGTAAAATATTGTTGAATTTCTAAACTGGACTCCACAAGAGTTGATATTGAGACCTCTTTCCAACAAGCAACGCACCTTAACCACATGGGCTAATAATGGTTCTTTATAACCATTGAACCAATTTTTTGTATAAAGTATCTGACAATGGATATATGGGGTAAGTGATGCAGGTAGGGCCCACAATAACTAGGATCTTCAACATTCCTTGCATATAAGAATGCATGTCAATTTTTCCCAATTCAAAAACCTTAATTACTGTCAAATTCACACTTTACCAATGCAATGCAATGTGTTCTCAAAACCCATATTCATAAATAACATGTCTTCACAATTCCTCTATTAGCTTTGAAACTCATACAAGGTTCTTCTATGAAGTCCACACTCAAATCTTCATCATAAAACTTTGTGCAAAAGTATAACTCCAAACTCATTCAATTACAAACTCAATTCATTCAATTACAAACTCAGATATTACACATGCACCTTTTAAAATCGGATTTCTCAAAAGTCAAATGCGCCTCTTAAACTTGACGCAGAACCAAACCCACATACTCAGAATCGCACTGTCCTCCACTGAGAATTATTCAACAGCAATTCAATAGATTTCATTCTAATACAATGATGCCTTGAGTTGCTCCCTTTTCTGACTGCGCAGAAGGAAGTGCGCTAAGGGAAAGAGACTTCATTACATGTGATCGAGCTGATGGGTATGATCTAATTCGATATCATGTTCCACATGGTTCTCTCCAATAGCTTCTTCTTGGGTTGCACATTACCTCGTTTACCATACGACCAAACACGCTGTACCTTAACTGGAAAGTGAATAGTGTTGCTACTACCTTCGCCAAAGTGAGAAACGTGTAAGCATGATCTAGAGGGGATAATTTAGCCAAGACATCAGGATCACAAGCCACCAACACTTCTCTGAGATAGATTCAACTTCCTCACAATTCGTGTTAATAGATTTAAGGGATTCAATGATATCTGCGGGGACTATGCTGCTGCCATCGTCCGTCATTCTCAAAAAATTTCAAACTGTTGTATCCACATAGAGCCCTATCTGCAAATTTCTACTACTCTGCACAAACAAAGGATTTTCTTTGATTGTAATAAAAATGAATTAAAAATGGCAACAGTTGTTACAACAAAAGAAACAACTGAATGCTCAATACACAGTAAATCCAGTGCAGAATAGAAGGCGATTCAAGCCTTTCCATACACAGTGTAGTAACTATTCAATGCTTCAATACATAGTCAAAATAAACTATTGGATACATGCATAGTATCATAAAAACCATCTCACTAAAATGCCAGAGAGTTTTAAAATCATACTTTGGCACTCGCTCCGCCCTCCTCTCTCTAATGAGAGCTTTGCTCCCACTTTATTTTTATACATACATAAGGGATAGGTCTTCTTAGACCTTATCTTTTACAAAAGCAAGCTTTTTCCTTTTTACATAACGATTTAAAGCGTGAAGATTTATTCTCCACTCTTATCCTAATTTTTAAACTGAAAAATATTAACTAAAAAAAAACATAGAAATTGCAGGCTAAAGGACCCCACTCCCTTGCCTGTAGATTTTTTTATTTTATTTTTGGAATAAGTTGGGAGACTATTTCCTTCTGAGTCGCATGCTCCTGCATCAGACTCCCAAGGTTGAAAATGATCATGATCTCCTGATCATGCGTTTTAAGTCTTTGTCATTGTCTTCCAGGATCCCACACTTTGTTGTGCAAGTCATCATCTGTTGTTGCTTGCTACTTTTCTTCAGGTCTCCATATCTTGTGCTGTCTTGCTCCACTAGCTGCACTTTCACAATCTGTCCCTATTTTCATTTTGTTGTTGCTTCTGTTGCTTCTCTTCCTTGCTGATGTCTTCTTCTGAGACACTTTCAACATGATTTTTCTGATTAATTCAATTTCCTTGTCCAATAAATCTTCAAGCTGTTGATTTCTTGCTGTCTGCTGAGCTAAGACGACTTGCTCAGTTTGTACTGTCACTCGTTGACTTTTTGCTTCTATGCTTGTTTCTGTTCTAACTGCCACCCGATCATCCATACCCTCTTGTCTTCTGGAACAGAAAACTTCTTCTCCCTTCATTTGACTACTCAATTGAGTCAAATGTTTTACAACAATACCTGCATTCACAAAACACTTGTTAGAAAAATATTATAAGGCATCAGTGCCTTGTACTCCTTTGCCAACATTTCAGTACGCTGTTCTGAATCCTCCTCCACTATCAGTACATCAGTATGCTGATCCAAACTTTCCAAAGAATCCTCTGAAGAATTCTCAAGACTGTCAACCAGTCTTTCTCTCATATCATCTGCTTCCATGATGTCTTTTTCCTCTTATTCACTACACTAAACTCTTTCTTCTGCAATCTCCTTGTCATACTCTGGATTCTCCAACCAGTATTTCAATAATGCAATTTCTCTGTGGCATTGTTGAAGCATATCATCATCACCTGCATTCATACATAATCTTTCAGTTTGCACAAAATGTTCAGCGTTATCAGCTGTTACTTCCCTTATCTGCACTTCAGACTAATTCTCTTCTTCAACATCCACAAGAACTTCCTCTTGTGCTGTAACAGTTTCAGAAGATTGCACATCCTCCTCAGTAAAACCTGTAATCACATCACAATTGTCAGCTACAAAAATACATGGTTTTACATTATCCAGCTTATCTGGATTTACCCAATAACTCAAGAAATCATCAATGATCTTCTCTTCTATTTCAGCAATGGAAACCTCCTCTGTACCAAACATACACAACTCATCAGTTTTAAAACCACAAAACTTTTTAGTCTTGACTGCTTCCTCCAACATTTTCCTTTGAACATATCTGTGTGTGGAATCTTCAAATCCCCTCTCTCGCTCAAGAACTCTAAGTCCCTTTTTCAACAAGGCAATCACAATTTGCCTCAACCTCCTCTGCAATTGTCGCCAAATCACTCTCTTTCTCTTTAGTGGAAAGATCCATTTTCTATTCTGGTTTTCTTGCTCTTGCAGCCATTCTTCTAGTACCTGCAACTGTACATTTATTACTGCAATCTTTCTTTCTCGAACTTCTGCAGTCATCTCATCTCTGTGGCATTTCTCTGAACCTCTTCTTCCTCTAGAAAAACTTCCTCTGCCTCTTGCATCACCTCCTGTGGGTGCATGATGGGTTGAGCCACTGCTAGCTCCTTCTTTAGGTGTTGTAGATCTTCCACTACCACCTTCACTTCCTTTTCCTCTGAAAGTCCCTCTCCCTCTGGCAGACTGCTTCCTCATGAGTTTCTCACTCACCATGAGTTGTACTAGCCTCTGCAACAGCAATCTCTCTTGCTGCCACTTACCTCACCAAGCTCTCCTCACTCAGTCTTTTGGTAAGTACTGGTTCACTGCCTCTGGAACCTCTTGAGCACTCCTCTACTCTCTCTAGGCTATCTCTTCAACTCACTTTTCTCTTCAGGACACTGCAATTGTCTTCCCTATCCAGCCTTCAGTTGAATTCCAGGTTCACTGCCATCATCTCCTTTGCAACCATAAACTTAAATCATAAATTTCAGATCAAAAAATCATCTCACCTTTAAGATCCTGCATGATCTTGTCTTCTTTCCACTTCTGCAATCTTGTTCACTTGCAATTGTGTATGCTGCATATTAAAATCTAAAAATCATTCATCACGCATTCAAAGAAACACACTTCATTTCTGAACTGTATTCATTCAAAAAAAACAAACTTCTTCAACAAAGTATTCCTGCTCTGATACCACCTCATGCAGGTAGGGTCTGCAATAACCAAGATCTTCAACATTCCTTGCATATAAGAATGCATGTCAGTTTTTCCCAACTCAAACACCTTAATTACTGTCAAATTCACACTTTACCAATGCAATGCAATGTGTTCTCAAAACCCATATTCATAAATAACATGTCTTCACAATTCCTCTATTGGCTTTGAAACTCATACAAGGTTCTCCTATGAAGTCCACACTCAAATATTCATCATAAAACTTTGTGCAAAAGTATAACTCCAAACTCATCCAATTACAAACTCAATTCATTCAATTACAAACTCAAATCTTACACATGCACCTTTTAAAATCGGATTTCTCAAAAGTCAAATGCGCCTCTTAAACTTGACGCAGAACCAAACCCACATACTCAGAATCGCACTATCCTCCACTGAGAATTATTCAAGAACAATTCAATAGATTTTCATTCTAATACAATGATGCCTTGAGTTGCTTCCTTTTCTGACTGCGCAGAAGGAAGTGCGCTCAGGGAAAGAGACTTCATAATATGTGATCGAGCTGATGGGTATGATCTAATTCGATATCGTGTTCCCCACGGTTCTCTCCAATAGCTTCTTCTCGGGTTGCACGTTACCTCATTTACCATATGACCAAACACGCTGCACCTTAACTAGAAAGTGAATAGTGTCGCTACTACCTTCTCCAAAGTGAGAAACGTGTAAGCACGATCTAGAGGGGATAATTCAGCCAAGACATCGGGATCACAAGCTGCCAACACTTCTCTGAGATAGATTCGACTTCCTCACAATTCGTGTTAATAGCTTCAAGGGATTCAATGATATCTGTGGGGACTACGCTTCTGTCATCGTCCGTGATTCTCAAATACTTTCAAAATGTTGTATTGACATAGAGCCCTATCTGCAAATTTCTACTACTCTGCGCAAACAGAGGATTTTCTCATCACTTTAAAATACAAAGACAATTCAAATTTGCAAAAATGTCTAGAACATCCTAAACACTACAACCCCATACCTATAAAATAAAAAGCACATACAAAACCAGATATTTATGAGCTAACATGGCAATTATTTTATCAAATCCTTAAAATGCATATTTCAGAGGCTCATCAAAAACATTAGGAAGGCATTAAACCAATGATCTATATACATAAAACACCTAGAAAGAATAATGTATATTAGCAATTTGTATCCATGACTCCATAATTTTATTGCTCAATCCAATCTTTATTTTTACTTTTATTTTTTTTTACCAATAACATATATTCATTTAATATCAAGAAATACATCATGACTTGCAAAATATCACTAATAAAAACAATAACATGTTTCTAACTATACATCACTTAATAATAATAATATATAAGTAAAATAAAATAAAACAAATCATGATATAAGATATATAGTATATGTGTGTGTGTGTTGTGTGTGTGTGGTGTGGTGTGTGTGTGTGTGTGTGAAAACTATCCTAAATATAGTTAATTTTAAATTTAATTAATTACTTAATATTCCAAATATTTAATCTACAAAATATATGAATAATTTTAAATTTAAATAAAATTTAAATCTACATTCACACGACTTTAAAGAAAATCCTAGTCAAAATAATTAAAATACTTATTGAAATTTTAATTTGTTTTGCAACCATCCACAATTTTAAGTAAAACTAATAAAACTTAACAATTTAGTCACTTGCCACAATTAAAAATAATTAGGGCAAAAAAAAAACATGCACAAAAAACGAAAAACAAAGTAAAAAAGATCGTGATATAACATTTTCTATAGAACAAAAGTTAGATATACTGAAAAGCCGTATTTTAAATATAAATTGATAAAATTGTATTATATATATATACACACACACACACACACACACACACACACACACACGTAATATTTTAGAATCCATTCTTTAAAATTGTATTTGAAATAAATAATTTCCAAACTTAAAACAAAGTTGATTTGGAATGCTTCCATGCAGTATTGAAGATTGAGACAATTTGGTCCAGGACTGTCCATAGTTGGGAGTGTCTAAAGAAACCATCCAAATGACAAATCCGACTTTCAACCTCATAGCTTGACCCATCTTTCCACTTGCCTTCACTAGGGACCACACAAAAATATGTACACATAGTTGGCCTTGTTTACAAGGATGCCAATTTGTTGTGGAATGTCATAGCACCATCCAAAACACAATGTTCATCTCCGATGTCATAGCCAACTCGACCACTGATCTATAATTGACTTCTTTATAATTTATCATTTTATATTATTTGATAAAATTAATTTAAACAATTTTTTTATCAATAAAAACATAAATTGAATAAATTAGACTTATAATATAAAATGTTTAAAAGACACAAACCCATTATCCCATTCTCTAAAGAAGAAATTGAAATATTGAACATGGAGCTGAATTGGCAGAGAAGTGTGATTAGTCGACACTGTCTAGACAGACCTTTCAAAACACAATGTTGACCTCTAATCTCATAGTCAGGACTAACATTTGACATGCTTTCAGTATGAGCTAGAAAAGAAATATGTTCATATAGTTATCTGTAACCTCGTAGTCAACCTGACCTCTGACTTGCTTCTACAAAAGCCCACAAAACAAACTTATGTGTCTATAATTTAATATTTTGTTTTTTCACATAACATATTATTTAAATATAAATTGATAAAATTGTATTAATTTAATATATATATCTTATCTATCTATCTATCTATAATATATAATATATATATATATATTATATATATATATAATATATTTATATATATATATTATTATACTATTTATGGTTCTTAATATTAAGTAGATTTAGATACTTAGAATATATTTATATGTATATATATATATATATGATATATATATTTCTAAGTATCTAAATCTACTTAATATTTTAGAATCCATTCTCTAAAATTGAAATTTAAATAAATAAATTTCAAATTTAAAACAACAATGACTTAGAATGCTTCCATGTAGTATTGTAGATAGAGCCAATTTTGTTGAGGACAGCGAACAATCTAGAGTGTCCAGGGAGACCATTCAAACCACAAGTCTCACTTTCGACCTCATAGTTGGACCCGTCGTTTGACTTTCTTTCAGTAGGGACCATAAAAGAAATATGTAAACATAGTTGTGCATGTTTACAAGGAGGCCAATTAGTGGCAGAATGTCATAGCACCATTCAAAACACAATGCCAACCTATGATCTCATAGCCACCCCAAGCATCGAATTTCTTGTGGCAGGGCCCACAAAAGAAACATATATGTATAATTGGCCTCTTTATAATTTCATATTTTATTTCTTTCATATTACATATTATAAAATTAATTAAAACAATTTTATTTTTTTTATCAATAAAAACATAAATTGAATAAATTATACTTATAAAATATAATTTTTAAAAGATGGGAACCAGAGAGAGCATTAAAACCACAATTCCGACCTATGATCTCATAGTTGAGGCCGACCATCAACATGCTTTCAAAAGGATCCAAAAAAGAAATATGTGCATATAGTTACACATAACCTCATAGTAAGCCTAACCTCCAACTTTCATCTACAAAGGCCCAGAAAACAAGCATACATGTCCATAATTTATTATTTTGTCTTTTCACATAACATATTATTTAATAAATGTAGCTTAAAATAATTTATTCTTTTACCAATAAAGAAGCAAATTCAACGAATTATTTTATAAGACATTTATAATTTAATTGATAACATATTAGCTAATGATAAACTTCATCATAGATATCACTTAAGTTGTTTATAAGAAATAATAATAATAACACAAGTGGACCTAGATTATGAGTCGAATTTGCCAGAGAGTGTCAGTATTTGGGAGTGTCTAGAGATAACATTCAATCGTCAATGTTGACCTCCTATCTCATAATGGGGGCCAACCTCCAGCTTGCTTTCAGTAGGATCCATAAAAGAAATATATGCATATATAGTTACGTGTGTTTACAAAAACTACCTCCGACTTCATACTCAACATGATCTTAGACTTGCTTCTGCAAAGCCCAAAAAAACTAACATATGTGTATATAATTTATTTTTTTTGTTACATGAACACCGAGTCTCCCTGCAATACACCATTAATTTATCAAAAAATAACATTCTGATCCAAATCTTTTTTTCCTAATTTATCTCTACGACTACCTCTACATATTATGCTTCAACCATTAGGTCAAACTTTGCCTTTTTAGTCACAATTGTTGGCCTCTTCATGCACCTCAATGATATTTGCATACTCATTTCTTGTCATAAGCCTATATGTTTTCACATGCTTCAGGAGCTTGACTTCTAACCTATGCATAGACCTCTGCTTAATTTATGCTCACTTTGTAACGTCAATTTGATCTCTTTTCTCATATATTTAGACGAATCAAACCATTATCTACACTACTCAAGGAATAAATGCATTAACACCTTAATCACTCACCAAGTCAATTAGTCTTGCTATAGATTAAGTCAATCAAAATTTCTACATAAAACCATGAGGAAATACCTTGGTTTATGCCACTATAAATCACTAGAGTGTGCAAGGAATCTAGAAAACTCCAGGAACAAATGATAACATTGGTCCTCCTTTCGTGAAAGTATTATAGCATAGATTCTACAAGTAGAACATGAGTTACTAACACATGTTTCCTTTGCATTACTTGTGATACCATTTATTTAGTTCATTTTCTACTCAAAACCCCATGTGCAAGTGCCTCCAAGGCCTATCAAACCTCCTACAACATCTCGAATCCCTATCAAGATTAATCCAACTCTTTTGCATCATCAGTAACATCATCATAAGGGTACTATACTCCCAAACACATATGCATCAAGTCATGAAGTTGAAGGCCTAGTTGGGCAACCACCCACTAGTAGAAAATGATGAAATTAGTGACTGAAAAAGTTAGTCATTGTAGCTTTTCCAAGTGAAATACTACCAAAATTAAGCGATCTCAACTGACCCAACTAAAAACGACTAACATAAATGACTAATTTAGTTGCGGATTAAAGTATACGACTAGCTAATAAGTAATAAAAATAAAAATTACTAAAAATAATGACTAATTTAGTCTACGAACAAAAATATCACTATCTATTAAGTACTACAATAATAGAAATTAGACATTTAAGTTGGTCATTTTAATTGTGTGACTTCTTCAATCTAAACTTATAAGTGATAGGTGATTCAAAGGTTTTTATAGATTGGTTGAAAGGTTATACATACTTACACACTTCTTTATTGGATCAGTGGATGGTTACAATTAGGGAGTTGATTAGAATCTTCAAGGTTATATCCTTTGATAACATTCACAAGGAATTAAATTCAAATCATTTGTCAAGAGTGAATGCACATAACATCCTTGTGAACCCTCAACTTTAACAACAACCTCACACAACTTCCACACATCTTTTAGAAATATTGATAAATAAATACAACAATGCCAACATCCAGCAAAAACCCACGTAATGAAGAGGAAACACTAATAAACATGCATAGAATCCTCAATCCTTGGTTCGAAATATCACACAGCCCTGAACGACGCTCAAATCAACTAAGAAAAATCTAGGCTATGGGTTATTAAGATGGTAATATGAATGAGAGGGGAAAAAATGTTAGCAAATCATCAACTCCAGCTTCACTCTCACCCTCCACATAGCACCAAGCACAACAATTTTTCTAAACCATCTACAATACTAACAAGTAGTATTAAATAACTATATTCTCATATTCCTATCATAGTTATATTTTCCCTCTCTAACATGTTCTTGGTTTTTAAATGTACTCTATATATGAGTTCACTCTATATCTAGCTTAACATTATAACAAAAACAAAATAACAATTTTAATTTGCAAAAACTAATAGGATATAGTTTACACTCAATGAAAGAAAGCATTAGATTATAACTTACAAGTAAGAACATATTTAATATCAATGTAGTAATGAGTATTTTGAAATTGTTTTCCATGATGAATCCATTTAATTTAATAATTTGTGTTATTAATGTACCAAATCATTACGATTTTAGTTGCAAAAACTAATAGGATATAATTCACACTCAATTAAAGAAATCAGTGTATTATAACTTACAAGAAAGAACATATTTTATATAGCAATCAGCATTTTGAAAAAAAAAATCCATGATGAATCCATTTAATTTAATACTTTTTGTAATGCACCAAATAATTTTTCAATTTACTAACAGTGAAATCAATACACCTTATTGATTTTCATTATATGATTGTATTTTTTCTTAAGTGAAACTATTTTCATTCCATCAAAACATTATTTTACATCAAAATAGGTTGAAATATTTCATGGTCTTCCACTATAGAAACCAAACCAAGCACACAATTTCATTTTCCTTAAGAGCCACACAAAAATTTTTCTAATAGTGTACAGAAAAATGAACAAGTTTGTCAAAAATACATGGGCTATAGGGATATATTGAAGCAAAAAAAAAAAAGTTAGTGGTACTTGATATAGTAGATAACTAGAGAACATAATTAACTGTTATGAAACCAGCTCACAAAAAGATAGAAAAGAGAGATCCACGCCTTAGAATTCAGCCTCTTCGAGGGGGCAACC
>APFE030525111.1:0-13647 GCA_000404065.3 Pinus taeda
TAAATTAAATAATTAATTCATTTTTAATATAAAAATAAATTATAGTAAATTTTTTTGTATGTAGAATTAAATCTAATTATTATTATAATTTTTTGTTGTCTAATAAACCCCAAAAGTGTTATAAGTAGATAATTGTTTAATTTTCTTAAATGTGAAGGACATATAAAAAAATAAAGATGATGATGGTTCTCCTCCATGTAAATTGATAATTTAATTATGATAAGTTTTTGTTTTTTCAAAGATAAAAAATAAGCCTTAGGTTAAAGTGTAATTGGACTTAGTATTTGATTTCATGCATAGAAGTAAAGAAAGCTGTTATTCCAAAGAATAAGATCTTATTGTTATTGCCATAAGAATGACAAGGAAAAACAAATTGTGTTTTAGTTTTGGAATAAGATGAAACATTGTGTTTGAATAACTAAAACCGAATCTTTCTTAAAAAAATAAATAAATTAATATAATCCAAAATATAAAAGCACCATGCCATAACCAATCTACCCTATATAAAATATGGTAAGAAGTGGGAATGTAGAGAATTACTTGCTTCTTGTGTGTAGATTTAATTTAGTTATGAGTTTATTTTCTACTCTATTCTTGAAGAGATGATCTTCCAAATATTCTATTCTTTGAGTATATCTTTGTACCTTTTAAAACAATTGTTAATATAAATCTGTTATCTTTTCTTGCTTTTAAAAAAATTACTTAATATACAGTGAATTTGAATTCAAATTTAAACTGGAAATATCATTTAACAACTAGAAACTGTGTTCTCACCTGGTTTTGAAAATCAAATTGTAATTAAATCAGCACTCGAGGACAAGGATGATTATAAGAATGACACACTTCATTACAAGAACGACATCCAAGGGTTCTGACAGATGATAGTTGGAGGATGAAGAAATTTTATGTCTCCAGATTATAACTCTCTCTCAATCGAATCCAAGGGTTCTGACAGATGATAGTTGGAGGATGAAGAAATTTTATGTCTCCAGATTATAACTCTCTCTCAATCGAAGGGACAGGTATAAGAGACATATTTGTAAACTTTAAAACACACGCAATGTGCGATATTTACCGCCAATGGAATCGATGAGAATTTTGACCCGTTTCTAATTATGATAGAAGAATGGCAACGTTAATTATGATAGAAGAATGGCAACGTTTGATTAAAAGAACTGCACCCAAGATAGTCGTTGGATGATAAACAACTCGTAATTTTAAATATCTCTCAATCCGACGACGCTCTAGCCGAAATCGTATTGTTATGGGGACAGCTGTGATAGATATATAGGAGATATATAAGGGGAGTGTGAACATCACAACGTGCCATAATTACAACAAATTGAATGAAAGAGACTTTTCAACGATTTTTTTATTATGATTTGATTACAAGAAAGGCATCCAAGGGTTTCTGACAGATAGTCGTTGGAGGATAAAGAACTTTCCAGCTTTCTCATCAAAATGGTACCGGGTATCCAAGAGATGTCACAGATATATCGGTGGAGTTTACAAATCACAACATGCTTCATTTACCATCCATTGAATAGAGACCCTTCCCTGGTTTAGCTCCATCCGTTCTTCAGCGTTCCGAATTATGAGAAGTGCAGCGCAGGGAATGGTCTAGATATGTATTCTCTGGCGTTGTTCCTCTGGTCCGACCGTCGAAAAGTTCTATGGGGTGATGAACTACTTCTGCCGCCATATTGTCGCTGGTACTTTACTTTTCTACCATTTTTTAGGTCCACCTAGACCGGGTTTTTTCCATGGTCTTATTTAAATGGTTCTTTTACATCTACGGCTGCATATGCTGTTTGTTTTAATATTTGCACACATTTTTGTCTACGGTCGCGCATGTTCCTGAAAGCTTGCGCTATGTGCTTCAAAATTTAGCTGGTTTTTCCTTTTCAAAACTTGAGGTTCACACTCGCAATTATTCTCGTAGTATGTATATGGTCATCTTTTATCGTACTCTTTAAATTCATAAGCGATATTCATACAGTAGAAATCTAAATATCACCCTTGTTCGTCAACTCTATACATATAAATTGAGGTTTTCTTGTGAATATTAAGGTCCCATTATTTAGAAACTCGTCATAGGAAACCACATTGCATTTGTATTCCTTATTCCTTACGATGCTTGTTAAGGTGGTTTAAAATAAGTAGATTTGTTTTGAAGATTGTTTGTCTTTTGTCCCTGGTTGGCATCTTATCACAATTAACATGAATATATAACAGAGCTATAATGCCCATTTTAACTTGAATTCTTGAAATTATCGGACACCATTTCCAAAATACTAAGCTAAACTGGTATATTATCTGGCTAAACCTACTCTCCTTCTGTCTTATCTTCCACTTGTCTACTATGTCCTTGAAAGGCAAGTCACTTCTCTGCATATATAGCTTTTCGTGCACCTCTCATGCTATGAATCTCACGAGAAATTGTATTATTTGAAATATTTTGTTATTTGAGATTTGTGGGTGCCTTTTGAATCATCTTCCATGTCATCCTATGGAATAATAATGGAAATCCATGCAATCAAATTTCTTCTTATTTACAATGAAAATAAAAAACCCTAAGAAACTTCTTACATCAAATTTATAGTTCAATATATCATGAATAATTAAAAAAAAAATGAACAAATTGAATTTTAGGTAGATTAAACACTAGGATTTAGAAAAAATTAAGCTACTGTAAATCGAGATTTTTTCTCCAAGTATGTAAAAGATTTAACATTTTTAAGGAATATATATATATATATAATAATAATAATAATTAATTACAACTTTAAATTTAGTGTGTCATTTTAATTTTCCGTTAGTGTTTCTTTAAGCATTAAGAAATTCATTCATTAGTATTAAGTCTAATTCTGGCTTCACAAACAAACTATCAACAAATATATTTTTAAAAGATTGTTGGGAATTGTCCGTTTATTTTATGAGTCGATCAGTTTCATTAAGTGGTTAATCAGATTTATTTATTATATAGGAATTGAATTTTTATAATTTTTAATATTTAGTTTTATTTATTTAAAAAAAAAAAACTAAATTTTAAATATTTATTATTATATATTTATATAAATTTATAATTTTTATTATGTATTTTTGTTATTGTTAATTTCAATACATTTATATTTAGAAATAACATATTTATTTTTCTCTTCCAGAAAAGGAGGAGAAGAGGAAGCTATTATTAATGTTATTATATTGAAATTGAATTATTTCTAAGTTTTTTCTATCTTAACTTAATGAGCTAGAGCGGGGAGGTGTTGGAGGGAGAGGGAGGGGGGAGCAAGGAGGAGATAGAGAGTGGGAGAAAAAAAACTGATATAGAGGGAAGAGAATAAGGGCGAGATAGGGAAGCGAATGAGGGAGAGACATCCATAGAGGGAAGGGATAGAGAGAGGGAGGAAGAGAAAGATAGGGGGAGGGAGAGAGAGGATTGAAGGAGAGAGAGAGAAGCCAGTGGCAAAGGGAAGGAAAGAGATCATAGGAGAGAAAGGGAAGGAGGCGGGATAGAATGAGAGGGAGGTAGAGAGAAAGAGAGGTCATGGAGGATTGAAGGGGAGGGAGCAGAGGGATATAGGGAGATAGAGGTGGCGGAGAGATGGGGGAGTGGTGGGAGACGGAGTGAGACAGAAGAGGAAGAGAGAGAGAGAGAGAGAGTGGGAGGGTGTATGATATGGAGAGGGGGAGAGGGAGAAAGTGTGAAAGGGGGAGATAGAGAAACGATAGGGAGAGAGAGGGATAGAGGGAGAGAGAGAAGGAAATGGGGACAAAGAAACATGGGAGGGAGCGTGCAAGTAAGGGGGGCAGGGAGAGAGAGAAAGTTGGGGTGGTAGAGGGTTTTTGATAGAGAGAGAGAGAGAGAGAGAGAGAGAGAGAGAGAGGGAGAAAAATGTGGGAGAGGGAGGGAAAGACAAAGGGGGAGATAGAGAGACAATGATACAGAGGGGACGAGAGACATGAAGGAAGAGAAAGGCAGGGAGTGAGAAAGTGAGCCATAGTGAGAGAAAGTGGGAAGACGGAGAGGTAAAGAGAGCAGGAAGTGGAGACAAAGTGGGAGAGATGGAGCGGGAGAGCAAGAGAGTGATGGAAGGAGGTAGAGTAGGGGGAGGAGATAGAGAGTTGAGGTGGGAAGGGATGTAGGGATGGATGAAGGGACAAAGGGAAAGGGAGGAATAGAGGGAGAGATATTATGAGAGATTGTGACAAGGAGAGAGGGAGAGGGAGATAGTGTGAAAGGAGGAATGACAGTGGGAGGGAGAGAGAAATGTTGATGGAGAGAAAGCATGAGATATTATGTGTGTGTGGGAGAGAGAGAGAGAGGGGAGGGACCAAAGGAAAATATGGTAGAGAGGAAAAGGGAGAGAGTGGCAAGGTGCCAGAGATTTGGGGGTAGGGACTGTCATGGAAAGATAGGAGAGAGAGAGAGACAGAGAGAGAAAGGTGGGAGTGAGAGGGGAAGAGAGACAGAGAGAGAAAGGTGGGAGTGAGAGGGGAAGAGAGACAGGGAGGGGGAGATAAAAATATAGAGATGGAGAGAGAAATATGAAGTGAGATAGAGGGAGGGATTGAGAGAGTGAGGGATAGTGAGATAAAGTGGTAAGAGAGAGAGGTAAAGGGGGGGGTGGAGATAGAGTAGGAGAGAGGAAGAGGGAGAGGGAGATAGACATAGTGATGGAAGGATGGAGAGTGAGGGGAATAAAGAGAGAGATGGATTGGGAAGCAATACAAGGATGGATAGAGGGACAGAGGGAAAGTGAGGGAGAGAGGGGAGAGGGAGGTAGGGAGAGATAAATAGACAGAGTGTGAAAGAGAGTTAGGGAGGGAGTGAGATATATATATATATATATATATAGAACAAGAGAGGAAGGGAGTGAGAGAAAGTGTGGAGAATGTGAGAGAGAGATGTAGAAAGAGGAAGGGAGAGAGGGGGAGAGAGAGAGAAATAGAGAGCGGGGGAGAGAGACACAGGGATAGAAAGAGAGAGATTGGGAGAGAGAGAGAGTGGGGGTGAGAGGGAGAAGGGTAGAGAGAGGGAGTGAGAGGTGGAGAGATAAAGAGAGATTCAAAGGTATATAGAGAGGGAGTGGGAGGAAGGATGGCACAAAGGGAGTAGTCAGATAGATATATTATGGGACAAAGAGAGGAGGGAGAGATGAAGAGTGCAATAGGGAGAGGGAGAAGTCATTGGATTACAAGAGTAAGAGGTGAGAAAGGGAGTGAGTGAGAGGTGGTGAGAGAGATAGAGGGAGAGAGAGAGACAGGGGGGTGAAAAGAGAGAGTTAGTGGAGAGAGAGAGAGGGATGAGGAGAGCGATATTGTGAGTTGTTGGTCATTGGTCACTAGTGCTAACAAAGAGAGCACCCTATGAATGTGTACTAGTGCTAACAAAGAGAGCACCCTATGAATGTGTATTCTACAACTCCTCGGGAGTGTTAATGTATTTTTAGTAACATGTCAATATCTAATTTCAAAACATATTATGAATCAATACTTTTTGATAAATGTAATAAATTATGGAACTATTATTAAATGAACATAATTATGCTCCATGGGGACAAAAAAGGATGGTGGTGGGGTATTTTGTTAAGGCACTCCATGAAGTGAATATCATCAGTTCAAAACTCCAAGAAAATCCATCCATGTTAAATACCCACACCACTTAACAAACAATAATAATAATGATTATAATTATAATTAAACTTAAATTTTTAGTATGAACCTTCATAAATTTATTTTATTGTTGTAAGCATTAAATTCTATTTTATAGTAGTTATAAAATTTTATAATAGCCCAGTATAATTGGAGAAAAAAATTAATATAGAAAAAAATTGAATAATAAAATAAAGGAAAATTAACTTCTCTTTGAACAATATTTGTAATAATATCAAATAAATTGACATATTACTTTTCACAAGATTCATTAACTTTGGTCAAATGATTAGACATGCAAAGGGTGGTAGATTATGTTATGAGGATTCTTGAAAATAGGGAATTATTTTTTGTTTAAATATATCTAGTATTCATAAGAGAATTGTAAGAGTGATACGTATTTTCTGATTTAATTTTACAAATAAGTAAAATAAACAAAATTTATTTTTTAATAATAAAAATTTATAAATTAAAAAAAAAAATGATTTTTATTTAAACTATAAAAAATGGTAAATAATTAATATGAAAAACATTTAATAAAGTGAAGAAGGAAGGACAAAATTTGTAATAATTTGAAATATAATCAAATATTTGTTGGCACAAGATTGATTAACTTTCATTAAATTATTATATATGTTAATTTGTAATAATATGAAATATAATGACATATTTGATTGCAAAAGATTCATTAAACTTCATTAAACTATTAGATATGTTAAATGTTGGTGGTTTAAGTTTTGAAAATAAAGATTTTGATATGTTAAATATTGGTAGATTAAGTTTTGAAAATAGAAAATTGGTTCTTGTTTAAAATTACTAGCCGCAGAACGTAATAATATTTTTTCTCTTAAAATAAGGTATCAAAATTTAAATAAAATATTATTATAGAAAAATACTGAATAAAAAAGTAATTTAATTTGATTTGAATTATTAAAATTTCAATAATAAAAAAATTAAATTATTTTATTTAAATGAAGAAAATGTAAATCATTTTCATAACATACATATTTTTTTAAATGCAAATTTAAAAAAGAAAAACATATAAATATTATTTTGTAAAATAACATTTCTTCTTTTAGTTAATAGAAGTATGGTTACTCTAGAGTTTTTAAATTATTGTTGACTAATATTTTAGCTTTTTTCGGATTTCAAAGTTTTAATAGAAGTGAGTAAGTGTTTTTAGTTTATCTATATATATATATATATATAGTGCTTTGGAAAAGATGTTAAGCATATGGCTTGAAAGTGAAGGTAAGAGGGCTAAAGGCCAAGTAGGTTTCAAAAGGTATCACTCAAAAACAGACCACCTCGTTACACTTAGGATCATTGTGGAGGAATGTCGTAATGATAAATCGTATTTATTTTGTTTCTTTGTGGACTTTAGAAAGACTTTCAATACGATTCCTAGATACAACCTTTGGAATATATTAGAAGAGCTAAAGGTTCCTCTCGAGTTGAGAACTGCCTCTATAAGATTATACGAGAATGTAATTGCCAAGCTAAAGAGCAATGAGGGGTGGTCGAAAGATATTAAGTGTAACATCAGAGTTAAATAAGGTTTCCCCCTCTTCCCTACCCTATCTGGCATTTACATCGATAAGCTTGAAGGCTATTTAGAGGAAGCAGGATGTGATGGCACGATCTTAGATGGGATAGTCGTCATCCTTCTTCTCTATGCTGATGATATTGTTCTTTTCACAAGGTGCCAATCTGATCTTGATAATTAACTCACGCTTCTTAAGGATTTCTTCTCTACCATGGGTATGATTGTTAACAATGAAAAAAAGTTTTGATTATCAAATCCAAGAAGGAAAATTATGCTAATTTTATGTATGAAAATAATAACTTGGAGGAAGTGTATTCTTACAAGTACCTAGGAATTGATATTCATCGCAAGCTCAACTAGAACCATAGCATTGAGAAAAGGATTAATGGGGACTGGAAAGCCTATTTTGGTCTTGAAAATAATTGTAAAATAGCAAACCTCATAATGTAGGATAAAAAGAAGTTCCTCTTTGAAACTTTAGTCACTCGTGTTATCTTATACTGTTGTGAGGTTTGGGGTTGAAGCATCTCCAAAGAATCATGGCGAAAGATTGAGCAAATCCAGAAGAGTTTTATAACTTATAACATGAAAATTAAAAGTAATACACCCTATCATATTCTCCTTATAGAAGAAGTTCTTTCCACTATTGAGAGCCTAGCTATGATTAGGTTTCTGATGTACAAGCACAAACTCAATAACATAGATGATCATAGACTTCCTAAGCTAGCTTTAAATTCCAACCAAAACCACCTAAGGCTCAATCAGGCGTGGCATAAAGATACAAGGCTTGGTTAAACTATTGGGAGATCAATGAGAATGATGCATTGCAAAAAATTAATAACATTAAAGATATTGTTACTTCTAAGTTCAAAGAAATAATATGGTGTCAGAAATATTTAGCTGCTAAAAGAAAATTAAGTTATTATAAGAAGGTCATCAACCCCATCCTAGAATATCAAAAGTATCTCTCTATTTAACTAACTCAAAGAATAAAATTAATATAGCAAAGATTAGAATGAATTCTCATGAGCTCCATAGTGAAACAGGTCACTGGGCAGTTCCTAAAACACCATGGATGGAAAGGATCTTCCATATATGTGAGAGTAGGAACATCGAGGATGAAAACCACTTCCTCTTATAGTGCCCCACCTACAACCACATTAGATCTCAGTTTTACAATCTTTATTACAATACTGACCTTCCTAGCATTTTACAATGTCAAAATTATAGTGAGCTCACGAGGCTTCTCTCCAAGCTTTTTGAGCATAGGAATAAAATCTTAAATCAAAATAAATAATTTGCCTCTTTAGGTCTGATAGAAAAATGTTCGGTTTGAGTGGACGTTAACCACCATCACCACCACCACCACCATCATATATATATATACACACACATAAAACAAACAATTATATTATATCAAGAAACTCGACAACAAACAATTATATTATTATATGTTTTATATTCAGAATAAAACTTAAAAAATTATATTCACAAAGCATTCAAAATATATATTTATTATGAATTTAACATATGACATTACAAAAATTAATATCAATTTATTTAATTATTTAAAATTTATTTTGAAACACAGTATGAAATTACAAATATATTAAGATAAATTATACAGTTATCTATATTATTATTAGTTACATGTAGCATTAAAAAAATTAATAACATTTTATTTAACTATTTAAAATTTATTTTTAAACATAAAAAGTAATAAATTAGCAATATTAAAATATATTAAAAATTAACAATTACATATAATTAAAAATAAATATTACTTTATCTAATTAAACATTTGAGTTTACTTATATACCAATTATGTCAATACCTTAGTGGGCTTAAAAAGCATCAAATTATATAACTTGAATTTAAATATTTATTCAAAAATATCTATTAAGTTTAATTTTACATGGGAAAGATAAACTTAATTTTGACAACATTCACTAATTTTGTTTAAATTATTAGACATGTTAAAGGTTGGTAGACTAAATTTTGAAGATATGGAATTTATTTTTGTTTAAAGATACTAGCAAATATAGGAATTGTAGGGATGACACTATTTTTTCAATTCGATCTTTTAAAATAAGTTTAACGATTTAAAAATATATTATAAAATATGTTAAATAAAAAATATATTTTAATTTAATTGGATTTGAATTCAATTAAAAAGATGTAAATAATAAAACTATGTTAATTTAATTTAATTTAATTTGATTAAGATTAAGAAAATGTTAATAATTTTCATAATATATATTTTTTTAAATACAAAGTTCGAGAATCTATTTCTTTTGTTAAGAATGGTAGATCCTTTTTTTCATTATGGTATCTGCAAGCAGGTTACAACCACTTAGCTTAATTAGGTGATCTCAAACTTCTCGTTGGAAAAGCAGGTTTGTTGACCACAAAACCGCATTATACGCCATCTAGTAGCAAAAAGTAGTTATTTTATATATTCAAGCTATATATACTTGATTATCATGTACACAACCATGAGTTGTCTTTCTATATATATAAACTACTACAAACTGGGACGGAAATGCTATCCACATAAAAACTTAAGCAAACAGACTACGACTTCATCCTCCTAGTTATCCTGATCAGTCGATGTCAAGTTACCCAGGGTTGGGTCCTTCACAGTGATCTAAGAAGATTGGTAACTAAGAACATGCTTGAGAATGTTTTCTAGATTTGACTGAGATGACCATCCAGATTTTTTCCATCGCCTTTGCTAGGAGGCATTTAAGGAGCCAATACATGCGTAGAGTCTATTTATATTGTGCTTCTCTACCGCGAGTGTGTCTCAGATCAGGAACCAATACTTTCCACTCTTCCACGTCCACTGCCCGCACTTTCGCAAATCTGTTGATGTCATCCTCCCACTCAGCAATGAGTTGTTGAATCTCCTCTTTGGTGCCACCCACATATGCAATAATTATTTATTGGATCAGTTTGCCAACTGGTTTCCTCCCATTGTGTTTTCCAAGATTTCTCAGCTCATCCTCAACCTCACTCTCCTGGAGTCTCTTGTCTCTGCCTTTCCTTTCCCTAAACTAGCCATTATTGTACTATTGCATAACCTTATAGCCTATTGATGACAGCAGCCCAAAACTAGCTTCAGTGCTTTTTTCCTCTAAGAGGAGTTACCTACTTCGGGACTAAGAAACAAAAAATTCCAAACCATTATTTTCATAATTTTCAACAGCCACTCGTTCTGTTCATCCAATGTTTCTTCCCCCCATATATCTTATTCAAAGCCCCTAAGTGTTAAAGACCCCCAACATCACCATTTTAATGATGTTTGGGCTTGCACAAGACTATGTAACTTCAACCTTTCAGTATAGTCAACCAAATATCAATTATATATATATATAGAAGTGTGCCCTTCCAATTCCACTTACCAAACTTATGGCAGTTTGTATAAACATTTTGCTCAATAACAAAAATCTGCTCTTCAATTACGTACCTTCCACAACGCTTCCACTGCAATAAATTGATTTCAACGCAGTCTCCCACATCTTCAATTTATTCATTTGAATTAGAAATAATGCTGGCTCATACGGTTTTTAATATCAGTGCTTTCAATCTAAATTTTATACTAAACCAACAATCTGATCATTCAACTTACCTCCACAATGAATAATCTGGGCTACACAACCTTCACTACTTATGCATTTGGTTTTTAACGTTCCGCTCCACGATTTCTATCCTGCATTTCCTGAATGAATTCTTAATGATTATTACAACGTCACCATTTCCTTAACGATGGATTTCAACGAGTTTTTCCAGACTTATGTTCAACACTGATTTTTCCTCAATTCAATACGGTCGCTTTCTGCAAACAATTCTCCAGCGCTGACGGTCTCTCCTGCAAACATACTCTTTCACAAATCAATGTCAATTTTAAAAAACAAATCATTCCCACTTAGTCTCTACGTTCCATTTTGTTCCCTCAACAATACCAGCAGATCCATAAAAGTCGATTTCCATACTTTCAATTGGATTCCACGCTATATATAACACATTTCCACTTGTTTTCAATCAATCCAACATTACGGAGTAAATGAATTCAAAACCTGCGCTTTCAACATAGATTAAATCACCACCAAGTTCATTAATTTTAATGTGAGACATAAATCAGATCCATTTAATTTAAAAAAGGCTGAAGCACAGTTCTATCAATGTCGACTCATATAAACGATGCCACTCCATACCACTAGACACACAACCATTCTGTATTGTAAATTCATACAATTTCAAATATATTGATTTCAGTTTCACCTGTATACATCTTCAATAACTTGATTCACATAATATGTCAACTTTTATCATTGTACCGCAGGCCAACACATTAACAATAATAATTCACCATTTATTCGTACCCAGTCCAGTGCAGTTGACATTGATTATGCAGATCGAAAAACTTTTGTTGGCCAGATATTTCATTTCTGTGGCCATTTACAATTGTTGAAGGCTTATAGCCTTGTTGTTCAAGCCTACTCTCAAACTCACACTCACTCACAATCTCAATGTATTTTTCTCTCAAAACCCCCTCCTATTTATACAATTTTAAAAATAATCTAATTTAATGATCAATCCCCTTAATGTCTCAATACCACTAAAATATCTCAACAAATCCTATCATCTAGAATCTTATCCATTTATATCCTTAACTACCCAAATTCTCTCATATCCTTTTATTAATACAAGGATATTTACAAAATCCTCATTTTCTCCTATTTTATTTAAAATAACAAATTAATTAAATAAAATATTAAAAATTGTAAATTGTCCCCCACACCCCCTTTTCTAACATATTATACAAAAAAAAATACCTCTTGAATGCTCTTGCATATTTACAATTACCATGGCTTAGAAATACAACATGCCCAAATAATGATGTGTTGATATTCCATCTTCTTAAAATTTAATTAATGTGAGGTAAGTTTAATTAATAGAGTAATATTTAACATGAAAAATAAATATTATCATTGATAGTGTCAAATATTACCATGAATATTCCAACATAATTTTTCACGGGGTTTAATAACCTACGATGAACCTAATAATTAAATTATAACTATGAAAGATCTATTCTTATGATTAGCATAATTATAGGCATATATATTTTCAACTTAAGTTAACGGAAAATATTAACATTAAATTAAGACAAACTAGGGAAGCCATATAGATTAAATAGATTGAACTACAAATAAAATTCAATCCATGATAACCATCAAAATTGTTACCCCAATATTCCTATCACATTCCATAGCTTAAAAAAACATGGAAATTAACTAAATTATAACATTATTACAAACTATATTGTGATTGTTTATAAATAATATTTTTTTCATCCATATTTCAACATCAACAACAAAAAATCTTAGTGGAAAATTTTAGTGGTGAAATATGTCAATATTACTATGAACGTTCAAACATATTCCATGGGGTTTAAATATATGCCATCAACTTGATAATTAAATTATAACTATGAAATATATACTCTTATGATTAGTAAATTATAGGCATATCTATTTTGGAGTTTATTTTCAATTTAAGTTAAAAGAAAATATTAACACAAATTAACAAACTTGCGAAGTCATATAAATTAAATGGATCTAATTGCAAATAAAATTCAATCCATGATAATCATCAAAACTAGTAACCCATAATACCTATCACATTTCCTAGATTAAAAAAAAAAAAAATTAACAAAATTATAAGTTTATTACAAGTTATATTGTGATTATTTATAAGAATATTTTTTTGCATGCATATTTCAACAAAAAAATAATATTAGTGGAAAAATTTAGTGAAAAATAATCTTTGTTGGGTTTTCTTGATGCCAATATCAAGACCAAATGCATCACTATTTACTTCACACTTTTAATACCCATTATAGGAATTATTAGCCATGTTGTTGAATTATGTTACATATTGATAGCCATTTTACCTTGGGATTTGAACTTGTGTCATGCTCTTAACCATTAGATCTACTCAAACTATATAGTAGTATATCACTTTTTAGAAGCGATATATAATACTATTTATTTTTTGGCTTCACTATTTACTTCACACTTTTAATACCCATTGTAGGATTACATTATTGGCCATGTTTTTGGATTATGTTACATATTGATAGCCATTATAGCTTGGGATTTGAGCTTCTGGCATGCTCTTAACCATTAGATGTACTTGAACTATATACTATTATATCACTTTTTAAAAGCCATATATAATACTATTTATTAAGGGGACTTGAACCTTGAACCTCATGATTTTACTGTATCACTTTTTAAAAGTGATATATAATACTATTTCTTCGTTGGCTTGACCCACACATAGATGTGAACCTTAAATCTCATGATTTACATAATACTTCATAACAAGTAGGTCACCAATTGAGATGCCCCACAAATTTATATATAATAAATTATAAC
>APFE030525120.1:0-43279 GCA_000404065.3 Pinus taeda
TGAGAGGGAGCTTGAGCTATGTGTAGATGAGGAGATTTTAACTCCTGAGGTTGAGGAGCCTTAGATTGATGTGGAACAACCACATGCAAAGGATCCGGGAGTGGAGAAATCTACTCAGGCAGAGTCTTCTAGAGAGGGAAGAAAGCACATCAGAGACGCTGAAAAATTGTTGGATGATGCATGGGAGAATGTGGGAGCACCAAATTCTTAGCATAGGAAAAGGAGGTCACCTGAGAAGCACACTAGATACATGGCTCTTATGGATGAATGTGTTGTGACAAAGCCATCTTCCTTTAAGGAAGCAGTGTAACAACTGGTTTGGGTTGATGCCATGGTGGAGGAGTATAACTCCATATTTCATAACAGTGTTTGGGATGTGGTCCTGAGACCAGAGGATAAGTCCATGGTGAGCTCTTGTTGGCTTTACAAGGTAAAGAAAGCTGCAATTAGTAGTGTGGAGAAGCATAAGGATAGATTTGTGGCCCGTGGCTTTTCACAGGTAAAGGTGATTGACTATGATGAGACCTTTTCTCCTGTTGCAAGTTACTCATCAATCAGATCTATATTGGCACTATCAGCAGAGATGGGTTGGAAGATACATCATATGGATGTGAAGACATCCTTGCATACTGGCATGGTTGAGTAAGAGGTGTACATAGAGTGACCTGAAGGTTTTGAAACCTTTGACCATGAGACGAATGTGTGCTAGCTCAAGAGAGCGTTGTATGGGTTGAAGCAAGAACCCCGTTCTTGGTAAACCAGGATATATATCTACTTCACTGAGTTGGACTTCACGAAGAGTGAAGAGGATGCGAACCTGTACCACATAGTGGTGGAAGGTAACTTGTTGATCATTGTACTTTATGTTGATGATCTCATACTGACAGGTGATGATTGACCGATCAAGTCTTGCGAGGAGTACCTTATAAGAGAGTTTGAGATGAAGGACACGGGGCTCATGAATTAATTTCTTAGCATTTAGGTATGGCAGGGTGATGGGGAGTTGTTTGTGTCTCAGGACAAGTATGCCACTGAGATACTCAGGAGATTTTGCATGGAAAACAACAAACCCATGGAGAATCCTCTAGTAGGTAATTGGAGGAAGGGGGCTACTACTTTAGGGGAAGTAGTTGAAGCTACTGTTTACATGTAGCTTGTTGGTTCACTCATGTACTTGATGAACACATGACCGAATATGTGTTATGCAGTTAAGAAACTTAGTCAAGCGATGGTTAGGCGTACCAAGCTATATTGGAACGAAAAAAAACATGTGTTGAGATACCACGGGGACACGTCTCAGTATGGATTATGGTACAAATAGATAGAGGGAGTGAAGTTTCAAGGCTTCATGAATGCAGATTGGGTAGGGGGTCCATCCGATAAGAAGATCACATCAGGAAGGACCTTTAGTATTGGGTCAATGACAATTTATTGGCATAATAGGAAACGGAGATCGGTTGCACTCAGTTTGGTAGAGGCACAGTACATGGTTGCGAGTCAGGCAACATGTGACGACATATGGATGAGGAAGAACCTGGTTGGTTTGTTTGGTCAACAGATGGATCCAACAATGATTTACTACAATAGTCAGATTTGTATCAAACTCTCTGAAAATCGAGCTTTTCATCATCAGTCCAAGCATACTGGTATGCAATATCATCATCTCAAAGATGGTGTATTGAGGCAGATTATGTTTTTAGATTACATTCCCAAGAAGGAGCAAGATGATTACATTTTGACAAAGGCATTGTGAAGATGTAAATTCGAGTTTTAGAGTGACATGATCGAGGTAGCTGATAATCCCTTTCTTGTTGAAAGGGAGTGTTGAGAAATGGAAACAAGAAATTATAGTTTAGTTTGTCCTTGAATTAAGCTGAGAATTAAAATTGAATTATATTCTCATATAAACTTGTAAATAGTTAATTAAGTTTAATTAACTTAATTAGCTTAGGAATTTTGAGTTGGAAGTCATTCTGTAGTCATGTATATGTCCTCCTTAATTTTTAGGGGTCCAATATGAGTTTAAATTGAGTTGGAAATTAGATCACTTGGTTTACTGAGTTAAGTTCAGGTGAATTATTTCCAATATGTTTTTGGAACTAATAGAGGAATGACAGTCAGTGGGTGCACTAATGCATCCACTAGTGCTACTCCAGTTAATTGAAGATTCCCTCATTAGAAACTCATGCATGTCAGTTTAGAGAAAGACCCAGTTGAGACTAGAGTGTAGGGACAATGTACTATCAATGGTATTATTTACTGGAGTGTAAATATCATGCATGTATCAAAGATTGATCCTATGTTTGGCTTTCTTAGTTTTGTAAGCATGAATTCTCTTTAAATATGAGCTATTTGTCCTAGGAATCATGCAAGAGATCAGGGGTTTGGAGAGCTGCATAATCGGTTAAGTAATGGCCAACAACTTTCTTGTGAGCTATGTGAGTTGAGCATACTTGTGTGGAATTGTTCTAGTGAGAACACACTTTGTATATTCACTCATATTTTTTATTTAATGCAATACAGATAGGTAGGGTTTTGAGTAGTGACTTTCCCTAGGAAAACTTATTGTGTTATGTGCCATTGATTTATCTTCTTCTTCTTCTTATTGTTTCCATCGACCTATTGGCTTCCGTTGGTTGAAAGTAAAAGTAGTTTCTTGTCCTGTGCTTTAGTACATTGCATGAGATTGTGATCTACATGATTTTCTACTGCATAATGTATCACACAATTTCATATTTATTTAACATCATATGTTTCTTCCTCACACAAAAAATAGTTACATGTGGTCATTATACATGGAAACAAGAAATATAGAGGTGAACAACATTGAAAACAAATTCTACTACTAGTAAACAACATTACAATATGTACCTCGAAAATCAATTGCGTAGAGCTATGGATCTATGTAAAATAGAGAATTTGCATAGGAAAACAAAGCATAGATGAACATACCTTTGGATTTCAATTGTGTTTGAATGACATTTCTATATATCGTATAAAACAAAAAAATGGATTGGAGATTCCAATATGGCTCAATTGAAAATTCAAAATGGATTTTGCAATATATCATTATTCTAGAAAAAAACAAACATTCAATCGAACACAGTTAATTTTTATCCTCACAAGGAGAAACTTGTGCCCACGTACAATTGCTTATAACATTAATATGGAAAACAACCAAAGTTCAATCAACCACGACTTTTTGTCCTTGTAAAGAGAAACTTGTTTTTCTTCTCCTTGTAGAGAGATGACAATTGAATTGAAAAAAAGAAGTTAACATTATTTCCTAATCAAAGTTTAATCGTCCTTGTTGTTATCTAGATACATTCTTTTCAATGCAAGATTGACAAAGTATAACTAGGAGAACTGATATTAAGAAATTTAACACAATTTTTATCTGAATATGAATGATTTACCATAATTTCTATAATAATAATAATAATGAAAATTAAATTGAAACAAATTCACTGACATTATTTCCTAATAATGCATAATAATCACATTGAAATTATAAAAAATTACAAATTAAAAATAAATAAAATAAAAATAATAATAATAATAATAATAAAATTGGCATTATTCCCAAATCGATTTCTATAAGTTTGAGAAATGTCATGCGTAAGTTATCCTTTTCAAACTGAACTAAAAATATTTCATGTACTTTTCACACATAAGTGTATCGATCTAGATCTTCAAGTACTAATAATAATGCGAGTTCAGTAATCACCTGCCAAAATTTGGAATTCCTATTAACATACTATATCTATACAACTACAAAAAATAGAATGAACCCAACAAAAGGACCAAGTACTGCAATAATAACACTAGTAATAGATAATTCCATGTTAATAATTCTCAGAAGAATTAAAAGAATATCTATAATGAACGAAAGCTTATATTTTTTTTTGGTATGTTATGGTCAAAATGCACCAAAACACTCTGAATGAAAGCCCTATCATTATCAAGATCCCCTACTCAATCATAATGTTCTATGTTGAGAATATGGGCATATGATGCAATGCCAACAAACAAGAACTGATGCACCTATCATTAATGGTAGTTTCATCTTCCCATCTCCATAGAAAATAACATTATAATATACAAATTTCCTTTTTTTATCAATGATCCATTGTACAAATTGAATGCAAGTAAGTTTTACAAAGTGCAATCTTATTAATGGTTCCACTCATAGTATTCTTTTTTGACAATATGGGAAAATTATCATATAATTAAAGTCATCTATATCGTTGAATTATAATGCCTTTGACTATTTTAGTTTATCCAATTCAACTGTCAACACTTTTCTTGAAATTAAACCAATGTCACATGTAATATGTGGGCCATTCAGATTCTTCACAATTTGTAGAGCTTTAACATATGCATCTGCCCCTTGATTCTCTATGTTTTGATATTTAGAAGTAATGTTTTCCATTCTTCTAATTCTCTGAGACGATGCAACTTTGAGTAGTTTCATTCAATTAGCATTTGGCAGTTCCTTCTCTCTTTTCTCTACATTAGAAAGTAAATCAAGTCTCTAGTTGAAAGAAAATAAGTCATTGTTCTCAAAATACTTGTCTCCCTCGAGATCATGTTTAATGCAATTGAAAAATGACTTAGCTCTTTGTCCCAAGTTCTTTAGGTCAGAAGCTGCTTTCCATGCATGATCAACGATTTGTAATAGTTTCCATATATTTCTAATAATGTATTTTTTCACTGCATTAATAAAACTAAAATATTTAGCAAATCTATATGATGTGTCATGAACAGTAACTGCAGGAACCGTTGTTCATATTTCTAATGAAGCCATTAACAAAGGACCTATATCTATAACATATTCTAGGTTTTTTATTCTTGTTTTTAAGTTAAAGTTTTCTACTTCTTATTAACAAAAAGACTTTGCAAACATGTTATCGGTAACATGATTCAACTCCATGATCGATGTTATTGTAGCCCCAGACAAATGAACCTGCATTTATGTTTGGTATAAAAATTTATTGTTGTGAAGCTTTACCTTCTCAATCTTTATTTTCTTACTGCTACTTTCATACTTTGAATTTCACAATGTGACAGAGCCATCATGAAAAATAATAGATTCATTGGAAATTTGTGCTATTTTTTCTTAATTTTAGAAAAACATACACTAATCTAGTCAGGTAGCTTAATATTGTGAACTTCTTCCTTTACAATTTCATCAACATTCACTTTTCTCATGTGACTTCTGAAATTGGTTGATTCAACAACATCCACCTTTTTTGAAATAAAACTTCGATCAAGATTTTTGTGCTTAATGTTATATGATAGATTGTAATAAATCAGTTTCATGTTTTCAGTATATTTTGTCATGTTTTCACTTGACGAGGAACTTGCATCAGTATCATTTATCCAATATAAAATTTTCTCTATAGAAGTATTGATTCCTAATTCATGGATGATTTGTTCAACATCTATCATTAGCCTTTATTTTGCATGGCTATCGTTTATGCAACATATAAATTGATCTTCAAAAATACTGATACTTGATACTTCCATGATATCTTCAACATTTACGATTAGCCATTATTTTTTTGTTGATGCATGTTGACATTATTCGCTCTGTTCTCTAATTTCTCCAACCATGTTTTTGTGTCCAATTCTTGCCAAGTGTGTGTGAAATAGGCCCTCTTCATTAAAATCTTTAGTTGCTTCAAATTTACTTAAGTTAAAAGCGTTAAAACTCTATGAAAGCTCTGTAACATGAGAAATAGTTTTTATTTTGATTTCTTCAACAGTAAACGACAAAGGAATGAATTATTTTGTCTTTTTTTTTTTTTCTTTCAAATATATCTAGTTAGTTAAGGTATTGCCGACGGACTTCAACAACAAAATACATGTTTGTAATAATTTCAGCAATAACAATGGCTTACCTTGAAACCCATATATTTGAATTAGCATATTACTTTCTCTTCCTTCATGCATACCTTTCCCCATAGGAAAACTTGTGTGTCTAGATATATGATGAAGTTCTTGTCCAATTATCATGTAGTTGGTTTGCGTCACAAAAACATATTCAATTAAACAAAAGTTTAAAGAAGTGTTATTCTTCTACATTATAGGATACCAAAATTTCATTGGTTCTTGATTCACATTGAATTTAATATTACATGGAAAACCGCTAAATCTATCAGTTGAAATCAAAGTTATTATGAGATAGGCCATCATGAAGAACCTTTTGGTCTTGGATAAATTGTTAACTGAAAAGCTAATTCATTAGAAATGATATCAACCCATTCGAATACACAATCCTTTTTGTATGTATGATAAATATTATAGAAAATTCATTTTGGAACCCTTGGTATAGTTTCTCCTCCCATCACACGTGCACAAAGCTAACAAAATTCCCTAAACGATTGTTTAAACAAAAAAAATTCTAGAACAGAGAGATTGCAAGAAACTTGGTTACTCGGTAAAAAGAAATTTGTAATAACATTAGATTCACCTACTTATTAGATTATGGAAATATTTGCTTTAGACAATCATAAGTGAATATTACCTTCCGGTAACTTGAGTATTCATCTAAATGTATTTGCATTCAAAGGTATTCTCTTCATTTGCAACATAATTGTTCTTGTTTCTTATTCAAAAATTTTCATGTGCAAATGAACAATTTCCCTAAAAATGAAATTGTTGGCACACATGCAACATTCGCTAATCCTGTAGTCTAAATCTTGTTACCATTTTTCTCTTCCATTGAAATATTACCATAATGTTCATATGCAATCTACGAATAGAGGTTCTCATTGACAACAGTAAGTAAATTAAATGTATTCGTGCAAATAGCTTCTTCACATTTTCTACTAACCGTATCCATTTTGTAGCTGAAAACACTTTTTAAATCAATAATGTTTTCAACTCTATTGAATTATACAATTTTTTTTTTGTATATATTCACTAGACCTTACATTTGAAAATGAAAAATTGGGTCTGACTATTGCAAGTGTGAAATATGTTACATACAACATTTGTCAATAAAAGAAAATAACATTGAGAAAAAGCTTTGTTTATAGGGCATGCAAAAGTGTGGATTATGTTCATTATGCGAAAGAAGTGTTCAATTTTTCATTATGTGGATAATAATTGTTTATGTTTATATTATTGATGACATTTTAACTTAAATCATTTTTCGAATATTTGTTTGTTTATGCACTTATCAATAATATGATTAATCCATAAATATATTGGCATTAAAGGATTTTATTACTAATATTTTACCAAGCAATTGAGTTTGCATATTATCAAATGCGTGATCTCTCACAGTATATGTAAAATTGTTCAAACGAAATAGATTGTCATGCCTCAGTATTACATTCGTACCATTGATTTGTATAGTAATAAAATGCTTCACCATTGATGATTTAGCAATCAAATTTGAAATATACTTGTCTATTGATGCTTTAGAAATTATGTCTCCAAAAATAAAAAGGAATAATAATAATAATAATAATTTCACTACGAATTATTTATCAACGACAAGCACAACAAACAATTTACAAGAAAAAACAAGTAAAATGATACAGATACAACCAATTCCACATAAAATTCTTGTCTATCGATGGGATATATTTGTAGCAGCTACAACTACCCTCCAAAATTTTTCCTTACCTTCGTTTTGGAGCGCCCCTACCAACCTTTCATAGCAGCATGTCTTGCTTCATCAAGTACACAACCTTTAGTGATTTCCTTGGAGAATGACAGCCTGTCCATGAGAGCTTATTGTATTTCCCTCACATGTTGCTTCACCGGACTTAATCTAGTTGCAGGCTAAGCAGCTCCCTCAAGAAATTTCATAATTCTGGAGGGAAACTAGCCTTCCCTCCAGAAATTGTGCAATTCTATCTGGCAGCGTGCTGGGCTCCAGAATTGCGCAAATCTACTTGTCATTGTTCACTGAGAAAATTGCACAATTCCTCCTAGCAGGGCTGCTGAGCCAAAAAATTGTGTAATTCTAGGCAGTAGTCAACTACTTTACACAGAAATTGTGCAATCCCTCTAGGTAGCTAACCCACCTCCTTGCTAGAAATGCACATTTTTTTCCTCCCAGCTGAGCATGCTATTACATGTGGAGTTGAGTTGAGCGATTCCTTCCGGGACTGATAAAAACTAATTTACATGCACGGGCTGCTCCTCCCAAGGCAACATGCAAAGGAATCCCTTATTTAAGGGATCTATTTTTAGCAGTTGGAGGTTGCATGCAAGGATCAATTCAGAAACCTCTTACCAAGTGTCACTTTCCCTATATTTGTGGCATGCGCATCCCAACCTTGATTTCATCGAAACTCATCAACCAGATGCAGAAGCGCTAATTCCTCACACCGATCTTGCAACTCTGACATCCCATATTGCATTTAGGTGTTTTCGGCACATTCAACTCAGTTGTTTTGGGTAAGTCCGCTTTTCATGTCTCATGCTACGTTTTTGGCGCTTTTTGTGTTTCGCTTCCTATGAATGTTGTCTGCTTGATTTTAGTGAGCACTTTCTATCATTTTGATACATACTAGCTTGTACTAGCACCGTTTCAGTTTTCGTTAACATCACACTATTGTCACATGCATGACAATGTTTTGCACAGATGGTTGTTTTTGCAGTGACTCTCTTCACACACATGCATGCTTTCCCATTTTCTGAATCCCACACTTGATGTTTGCATGAATGATCATTCACTCTTGTTTGCACTCATCTCATCATGATTTCACACTTCTCATGTCTTCCTTGGCCCAGACTGTGACTTGCCTGGCTAGCACTGCTCATTTCCAGAAGAAAAGGCTCTGGTTTCCCCATATAAATCGCATAAGTCTAGCCAAGCACTAACCTCTAGGCTTGCATTACAAAATTCTTGGAGGCAGTGTCCTATTGGCCCTAGAAACTACGCAATGAAGTTTTCTGGTTGCATGTCACTACTGACTGAAATTATGCATTGCACAGTTTCAGTCCTCAGCAGACCAAGCTGGATTGTGCATTGTGTAGTTTCAGTAGTTAGTCAGCCTCCTCACAGCATGGATTGTGTTGTGCGCAGTTTTGGTAGTGAGTCTCCCGACCTCCTGTGGAAACTGCGTGACCTTCATTATCAGTCACACAAGTATGTTGTAAGTCAATTCTCAAGCTCATTTTGGTTTTCGACTGACAGATTGCTTTCCATGAGTGTTTCCATGTCTTCAGGTATTGCAGGTGTTCATCTGCCTCTCAGAAACACAAGTAGAATGGTTTCCAGGAGGGCAGAGTCGAAGACACCATTCATAGCACACTTGGGGATGCAGTTGATCAAGTGCCTATGAACTTTCCTACACGTGAAGACATCAAGTTGTTCATAGACAAGGACATGAAGATACGACGCTAGCAACATCACAGCAAGTAGCACCATCAACAACAACTGAAGGTATCATATTGATGCAACAAACACAAGAGGAAGGTTGTTAACAACACAAAGGTGGAACAAAGTCGCAAGCTCAGGCATATCCACTTATGATAAAAGAAACTTATTCTTCCTTGAGTTTTTGTTTCAGCACATGACACTCCTCTATTCCATTCTCTATCTTCACACGATCTTCATGATGTGTCGTCACCTCATACTCGCTATTGTCCCTATTCCTGCTGCAACTTATTCTCTCTTCTATGTACTCATGGATGAAACTGCGCCTGTACACATTATATATCCATCCCAGTAGCTGGCACATAACAAACATGGTGAGCAGTGCTTTTGATCACATGTAAGGTAATTTAGTAGCATGCATGTCATTGTGTACACATATGTGATCTAACCCATTTGGCACAGTCATCGAGGCAAAAACAAGAAGCAAGTATGACTGGAGCTGAACATGCAGTTGACAATTGATGCACATGACCACCAACACACACTGGAAGATCAGCACGGACACTATGCATCAGTGTGTTTCCGGTTCGGCTGCACCCAAGAATACCATGTGCATGTTAGCAGACGAGTTAGATGGAGGAGCCAGACCAATGCACTAGGATGCAACGGAGGCAAGAGTTCTCTTCAACAAGATGTCACCATGGAGCACATGCACACCATCATGGACAACCAATCTTAGCATCAACTCACCACCTTCACTGCCACAAGCATGTCAAAGAGTTGGTATCATCACAACAAACTGAGTGTCAAGGATTTCTTGCATGGCTTTCTCAAGCCATTTTGTCTCACATGGGCACATGTGAATTGTAATGTAACATCCTGTCATGTGGAAGTTCAAGTGTCGATAGTTGGATGTAATAGTCATAGAGTAGATAAAGAGTCACAAGGGTAGATGAAGTGTCACAAAGGGGAATGCCAAGGGTCACCCCACCCTTTGCTATAAATAGAACCTCATAACTCATTGTAAAGGATTTTGGTTAGCCAAGCTTCAGATAGGACTATCTTAGAGAAATCTTGGACAATATTGTAATGAGCCTTGGCTTCTCCGCTATGCAAAGCTAGTACATCTCTTTGGAGGAGTAGGCAGTTGTGGCTGTAATGTTCCGCTGTCGGAACTAGCAGTTGGACATGGAAGTATCACATGACTAGAACTTATACTTCTTAATATAACAGAGCCATCATGTTTCATGCATATGCTGTATTGTATTTTATGTTATCTGGTTTACTCTACATAATATATGTATTTGTTTTCTTACGCATGCATGTATGGACTATTCTGAATAAGTATGTATGGAGCTTTATGAAATGTGTTGTTGGTTTAACCATCACTTTGGATTGATCACTAACTTGCTTTCTAGCTTGTGATGCATTTTCTCTCGTGTGTTCCCTTCCAAGACGCGTACTATTACAGGTTTCCAAGGGGCGCACTTACCTAACCCTCAGTGTGTTAGAACCTCTCATGCACCTTCCTTGACTTATTGTAGCTGTCACACCCTTGCTACCTACAAGGAAACCTTACTTTCCTTTGTGTGAAATCGCAGCCAAGGCATTACCATACGACCCACTGCTGGGACTCCTACACCAAATGGTCTGAGTTCTAATTGGAAATTCTTACCGGGGAGATCCCCTTACATAATGGTGGGTCTAGCAGTGTCAACATTTTGGTGCTAGAAGGAGGGCAAGATGACAAGCTGAGTCCTCACATCTATTTTGAATATCTACATATCTATCATGACTAACTACAAAGTTTCTCTTCCGAAGTGTATGTCTTATGGAAACAACTTCATTATCTCAGAAAATATCTCGGACAACTTGTTATATAAAACAGTTGATGGTGGAGGCACCATAGCCTTGGTTAGGCATGCAATCGATGTTGTCGGCTCATGCGAAAGACATGGAATCTTTGAAGAGTACATGACCTACATGTTGTTTGTCTACACGCTTCAAGGGCACCCCATACACTAGTGTGCCACATTGCCCAAAAAATATATTCATTCTATTGCTCATTTGGTTGTAGAGATAGAATGTGCTTTCAATCACTTTAACCATAAAGCACTCGATCAAGAAATTATGAAATTATGAAAAGCACCTGATGAATCTATTGATTTGTTTTACACACACTTTTGTAATCTTGCATACTAATTTCCCGTTGATGAAATTGATTGGGAATTCCTTTATGGAATATTTGAGTATCTTCTTCACATATCCAAACCCCACTCAAAACACTTCGATGATCGAGTTGCGTAATCAAAGATAGGTACGGTTGCTATTACAAGTGACTATCCACCTTCACCTCATCAAATAGCTCTGTCATCGCAGAGTTGCGTGGGAGATCATGCACACACATATATTGAACTGTCACGTCCCCCACCCCACTTGCTCTTGATATCTGCGCAGATTTGGCTTGCAAGCCTGCTGGTTGTCACGTGGATTTGTTATATCAACCTCTGTCCCTACGTTCGATTGATCCTTCAGATTGTATTGTCTTGTGTTTTCCCATTCCAGGCTCCTCACTTGTTGTGAACGAGGATCAAGTTGTTGACTGAGTTGGTGTTATATAGCCAACCTGCGCCATTATTCATGATGAGTGTGTGCGGGAATCTAAAGAAAACCCGTGGTGAAGGATGACTCCCTTCTAGCCGTGCCTCATCTGCTTTATCCTCACATTCCTTGTGATTCTGCCACTACTGATTTCCCCTATGAAAACCCATTTCCAGATGTTTCTACTTCTGATAATTCACAAGATACATCGGATGACAATCTGTCATCACAGTGTGGAGAGGACACATCTTTCTCCGAAAATCCATCCAATCTGTCATCTGTAATTTCTGAAAACACAATGGGTGAACATCTTTACTTCTCATCTACTCCTTTGCCTAATTCATCAAATCATGAGGATGCTGACAAACATCCTGAATTTTCTGATCTTGGTTGTCATGATCTCTCTACTTTTTCATCTAATCATGATGTTGATTCAATCATTTTGAATATGTCTAAGACACTGGTCTACGATGATCTATCTGTCAATGAAGTCGAAAGCCCGTAGACTTTCGAGGCACTTTAGTCCGATCTGATGGTTATGTTAGGCCCCCTCTATCCTGAGGGTGGTTTCAATTTCAGTTAGGAAATTGTTGAAACACTCAAGGCTCCTCATCACTCTCTGCTTGGCATTGAAGATCAACCAAACACCCATATTTTGCTTCCTCCACTTGAACTACATGATCCCATCTCTCATGCATTGGAGGAATCTTACACAACAAGCACACATGCATAACATAAGTGGTATACCTTTCTAACGTTTTCTTGCATGTCACAGTCAAGAGAATTCATACACTTGACATCTACATGCAGTGTAGCATAACACCATGGGAGCTCCACAGAGTGCATGTCATGCGCTTTCACTAATCTTTGTTCTATGGTCACCTGTAAGCTTAGAGTGTGCCTACCTTCATCATTATATCTTTCATGCTTGTTGGTTTGCGCAACTGCGATGTTTGAAAATTGTTCCTTCACCAACATGAGTCAACCAATGCGTCAATGCCTACATTGGAAGTATCACTTCATGTGAGATTACCCATGCACTGTTACCTTAGGAGTGCGAGTAGTGTTTGTGTTTGAGCTGCTTGCTTGCATGCATGTTTTCTTCTTTCTTTGTGTGTTTGTTTGCTTGCTTGTTTGTTTGCTTACTTGCTTTGCTTCCACATTTTCTTCTACGCCTTGCTTTGCTTTTTGGTTTATTTTCTTGTTATTGTCTGTAGAATAGTTTCGCATGAACCATGTGTGACTCTTGAAACAAGTTGGGTAAAGTACAAGAGGACCTGTAAAACTATCAACATTTGGTTATGTGTTTTCTGCTCTCTTATGTAAGAACTTGTTGTCTTCATTCCATGATACATCAATGGAAAATATGTATTGTTCAAAGTGAACCTTGGCGAAAATGCTTGCGCGCTAACTAGTATCACCTACTCTAGTCGGTTGTTTTTGGGTTAATCCTTGTCAGCTCATTCAAGTAGAGTAAGGTGAAGGGGAAAACCTTAACAAGCATGTTAGAGGTATACATAAACTACTTATCTGAATGAACAACCTCTTCTACTCTCAATAAGTCATGATCCCTCTTCTGCCTCTGAAATGAATAAGTGCTATGCACAATTATGAAGATGAGAAAATGAAAAAGTGCAAAAAGTTTAAATAAATGAAAAATGAATAAGGCAAAAGAAGAGAAAGGCTTCCTGCATAGAGAGGTGATGCAAGTAACTTGACCAGGGTACTAACCAGGCTTGCTGCCAACAGAGCAATGTTTCTGTTCCTACGTGACTCTGCCGAGGTACTGTCCAGGCTTGTTGGCAACGGAGCAACACCAGAGATGAAACTAAGAATCTGACGACTATACTTCTTGTGCATCATATACTCCTCAACCCTAATCAAGACAACTGTGTTTGCTTGGCTTGGAGTGTGTGTGGACCGACCAAGGGCTTGGCAAATGCTACATCTTACAATCAATCAGTGTGGAAACCAAGATGAACTGAGGACTGAACAATACTTCCAAAGGTGTTAGACTTGTTTTTCACGAACAAGGTCTATTTAGAGAGCTAGAGTTCTACTAGTCTGTCACCAAGTGCTATAGCAGCTACAACCACCCTCCAAAATTTTTCCTTAGCTTTGTTTTGGAGCCTTCCTACCAACCCTTCACAGCAACATTTCTTGCTTCGTCAAGTACACAAGCTTCAGTGATTTCCTTGCAGAATGACAGCCTGTCCATGAGAGCTTGTTGCATTCCCCTCATAGGTTTTTTCACCAGACTTAGTCCAATTGCAAGCTAAGCATCTCCCTCAAGAAAATGTGTAATTTTGGAGGGAATCCAACCTTCCCTCCAAAAATTGTGTAATTCTGTCTAGCAGCCTACTGGGCTCCAGAATTGAGAAAATCTCCCTGTCATTGTTCACTGAGAAAATTGCACAATTCCTCCTAGAAGTGCTGCTCAGCCCAAAAATTGCACAATTCTGGGTAGCAGTCAGCTGCTCTGCCTAAAAATTGCATAATCTCTCTGGGAAGCCAGCCCAACTCCCTCCCAGAAATGCACATTTTTTTCCACCCAGCTAAGCAGATTGCTACATATGCAGTTGAGTTTATCGGTTCCCTTTGGGACTGAGAAAAACTGATTTGCATGCATGGGCTTCTCCTCCCTTGGTAGCATGCAAAGGAATTCCTTGTTTCAGGGATCTATTTTTAGCAGTTGGAGGTTACATGCAAGGATCATTTCAAAAACTTACCACCAAGTATCACTTTCCCTAGATTTGCGGCATACATTTCGCAACCTTGATTTTATCGAAACTCATCAACTAGACACTGTAGCGCTCATTCCTCACATTGATCTTGCTGCTTCGACATCCCACATTTCATATAGGAGTCATCGGTACATTCAGTTCAGTTGTTTTGGGGTAAGCTCGCTTTTCATGTCTTGCATTTTGTTTCTGGTGCTTTTTATGTTTTTCTTCGTATGAATGTTGTCTGCTTGATTTCAGTGAGCACTTGATGTCATTTTAATACATACTAGATTTTACTAGCATCGTTTCATTTTTTGTTAACATCTCACTACTATTGCATGCATGAAACTGCTTTGCACAGACGGTCATAGTTGTGTTGACTCGCTTCACACACATGCATGCTTTCCCATTTTCTGAATCCTACACTTATTGTTTGCATGAATTATCATTCACTCATGCTTGCACTCATCTCATCATGCTTTCACACTTCGCATGTTTTTAGTCACCTGTTGGCTATACTAGGCTGCCTTGCCTCGCATTGTGCCTTGCCCGGCTAGCACTACACATTTCAGGAAGCAAAGGCTCTGCCTTTCCCCCAGAAATTGCACAAGTCTAGCTAGGTACTAACCTCAAGGCTTGCATTGTGAAATTCTTGGAGGCAATGTCCTGTTGGCCCTAGAAACTGCACAATGAATAGGGATAATATGGTGAAGGCGAGAGCATGGCGGGGAAAAAACAACAGCCATTGGATCCAACATACAAATGACTTAGATTGAATCAAAGGGAGCCATCGGGAGGAAGCGGCAGAGAAAATTGTGAGCCGTCGGATCGTGGTCGGGCAGATATGACGACGATCTGGCGTGAAAGGTGAGCAGTGATTAATGGGCGGGAGGACATGTGGATGGCAGTAAGTGGTTTCCACGCACCGCTTATCGGAGGTGGGTGGTATTCGTACGCAAAGGTGCGATGCAATGGAACTGTGACACATGGTGGATGTGACGGCAGGAAACCCGCTCTCCCTGTAAGCTAACGGGTGTGTAGGTCTCGGCATCAGAGAAAGCGAACAACGTCAGATCTTGCGGGAAATGATCAGACGGTTCAGGCGAAAAGCATGTGCTTTTAATTGATATGACGGGGAAAAAGACCCTGCAGGTAGCACTTTTTGTAAGGCACGTGACTATATGGGATTAACACCATTAGCACCTGGGGCTAAACTGAAAAGGGGCTCCAATGGATTTCGGGGGTTTATGGAGAAATTTAGAGAAAAACGGAGGAAAACAGCTGTAGTGGGAGTTATAAGAATGTAGAGCAAATGAAGGGGCAGTGATAAAATGAACTGTTGCGAGCTCCCTTCTTGCAAAAACACCACGGCCAAGCTAACCTTGATCCTCAAACTATTCAAACATGTAGCAGAGTTAACATTTGGCTCCTTATGGGGATGAGATCCTCCCTGTGAGGTCTCAAGAACCTGCAGATCAATGCCTTCGTACAAAACTAGCTTAAAAAATATTTGCCTAGTATCCATTGGGCATGGAGTCAAACCAAGGCTACACTAAATTATGGAAGAGAAACTGCTTACAATCATTAAGGCCTGAAAACTAAAAACTTCAAAAATTTCCCACTTACTAGGCCACCAAAATTGTTTCTCCTGCTCTCAACTGGTTCATCATAGATCATCAAATAGGATTTATTTGATCCTTTACCTCAAAATTTTTAGGACATTTGAGCTTAATAGGTAAATATGGATCAAATTTCATCTCCCTTTTTTGTATTTTCCTCCTTAGACATTCTTCATAGGAGCCTTTGTACACCTGCTGAATAATCATGGCTGATGTGTACCTATTTTTGTCTTTCGTGGCCTGCACAATAAATATGAATGGTGTACCAATATGTTCATGTGTAGGGGACACAGAAACATTATCTGCTCCTGAACCTTTCTTTGAACAATCATCATCCAAGGAGGAGTCCCACAACTATACACCCTCTTCCTCTATCATCTGATAGGCTGCCTTTTCAATTTGTGTGGAGGCCACCTAGCAGGTTTCGGAATATCAAGACTGAGATGATCAGTTTCAACCTTGAGCATTGAATTTTGTTTTGCCTCGATGTTCAAGTGGCAACTTTGAGGGACTGTTTTTTGAGCAGACAGAGAAACATAAAATGATGGGGAGCTTTCTTCTCCCGTTTTAATCACAAAACTAGGGATGATAGTAGGTTGGCTCATTTGTAGATCTACATAGCCGTGGGAAGATGGGCTGGCTTCAAGCTCAAATTCTTCAAGGATGAAGGGATCTGCTGCTACTTGCTTCTGCTGATCAGCTTGTTGTTCTACAGGTACAACAGGATCACGATCAGTGCCTTTGGATAATGCTTCTTCATAGGCAACTTTGGTTAGGAAAGGAGCACCTCCAAAACCATGGACCTCCTCCTCTTCATCAGGATGCTCTTCTTCCATGACTATATTCTGTAAAAGGGTCTTCACCCCTCTATCTTCATTTGTAACCATATTTCTTTGCAAAATCTGCAAATGCTCATGTGATCTTCTATATGGATTTGGAGTTGGAAAAGAAAAGGAGAAATGAGCTCCTGCTTCTTCAGAATGCTGCTCAGCCTCTAATTTGGAAACTTCAGAGGCTAATGACTCTATCATCCTAGCTAATTTATTGATCATAAGATCTGAGGATGATGGGAGCTCTCCTCCCTGTCTTCTTCTATCAGCATCACCTCCGAGCCTCTCTGCAGTGATGATGTTTGATTCTACTTCAAAGGCTTCATCTTGCATATCAGCCAAAGAAGCACATCTTCTTTCTCTCAACAGTAGGCAGAACTAAGAATCGAAGGCATTGGCATAAGTGATCATAGAAGAAGTAGGGGTAGGTTTCACTTCAGCTGGTATTCTGCTATACATATGGTTGAATCTGATGTTGAAATCAGACAACAACTCACCATTCTCCCTCTGCAAGTTCCCAAATTCAGTATGGTAGTAAAGTAGATCTTTATTATCCCCCCAATGCTTTAGGAACACATCATCTAAGGCCTCAATGTCTGCTATAGACCTAGGGGTCAATTATCTGAACCATTTTCTAGCTTCCCCATCTAGGCTTTGGACAAAAACCCTTATCCAGACATCCTCTTTATTGATATCTAGGTTATCTGCATAACTATAAAAGGACTCAAGGTGCTCTTCAGCTGATATTCCTTCTGCACCAGTAAACTTTGGTATAAATTCTTGATAATCTCCTGCAAGCATGGCATTGAAAGGGGTAGGCAAGACTAAGGGTCCATACCTAGCAACAACGATTCTTTCTATCTTTGTAAGGGCTTGTTGGCCTGCCATGACTGAGGTAAGTGGAAGGATACTGGTAAACTGAGTGGAATGGATCAATGAAAAGAATGATAGAGACAAAGAAATATAATGGACAGCATGGATGCTTCTTTGAACTGAGGTCCGCAAGGGAAATGAATGACTAAGGAGCTTTATGAATCTTTGAAAGTGATTTTCACTTAACAGTGATACATGGGAATTCTAAGGCTTACCTAGTCCTGATGTTCCTTACTACGATATCTTCTTCTGCTGAATGATCTTCTCATGATCAGGCACTGGTTCAACCGGTGATTTCTGAAGATATCTCTGAACATACCTCACAAACTAAGCCAGAACTGCAATGTGGAGTCGCCAAAGCTTGGTCTTCCTCCAGTGGAGACACCAGATAGATGATTACAACCAAAATATGTTTCTAGACCTTGTCTATCATCAAAATATGGAACTGTGTCGTTCTCCCAGGGAAGCTAAGCTTCAATCTCCTCTCCTTGGCAACGACGCCAATTAATGTTATCACCCCAAGAAACTCTCCTAGGTTGTATATAGGAGATGCTCAGGAACATCACAAACTCAACAAATTGTTGGAAATGGATGAATGGGAGGCCTGATGTATATTCAAGCCAGATAACCACTTCTACTATGCTTAACCCCACACATGGGTGAACACCCCCAGACTACAAGGCTTTAGACCACAAACTACTCACAGTTTGAGGATAAGGTGATGATGGAGAATACTGACCACACTAGCAGATGCACAGGACCCCGTGATGGCCGGCTGCAACTAGTAAAAAGGTCTTCTAATCTATTTCCTAATACACAGATAGGATGACAGCACTTTGGCATTAAACAAATAGAAACCTACATACAAATTCTATGATACATACTAGATTCTAACACAGAGGTGGGATGATAGCCCCTCTAATGCTAAACATCAAGAGCACATGAAAATACATAACAGGCACAGCCTGGAATAAAGAAAAAGTAGAAAGTGAGCAATTAATAGCATAAGAAGCTTGTATTAGCTGAAAATCAAGACCAGACGCTGCAAGTATCATAGTAGTTACAGTCTCCAGAAGTAAATCTTGCATCAACACCAAAACCATCAACCCTATTACATTCTAAGTTCTTGATATATATAGAGGTTTATTACAAAAATATCTATTATCCTATGCGTGGAGGGGTCATAATGGACCACCAACCACATTAACTATCTGATATGGGTCTTTGATACAATCTACTGCTTTCACTAAGTGAATTTGACATGCTTTGTACTCTGTTATCCTTCTTAGGCAGCTGGAGTGAATTATGGATGAAATTCCATGCTTGGTAAATGCTTTTAGCTGCTCTTTCCTGTACTTTTCTTCCTCGGCCACGCTACTTGCTGAATGCGGTTGTTTAGATATTAACAGTGCCGAGTACGGGTAGCTGGCCACCTTCGTCTTTGGGGAGCATAGGACGGGCTATGAACAGGGATAATATGGTAGAGGCGAGAGCATGGCGGGGAACAAACAACAACCATTGGATCCAACATACAAATGACGAAGATTGAATCAAAGGGAGCCATCGAGAGGAAGCGGGCGATGAAAATTGTGAGCCATCAGATTGTGGTTGGGCAGATATGACGACGGTCAGGCGTGAAAGGTGAGCAGAGATTAATGGGCAGGAGGACACACGGACGGTAGTAAGCAGTTTCCCCGCACCACCTATCGGAGGTGGTGGTATTCGTACGCAAAGGCGTGATGCAATGGAACTGTGACGTGTGGTGGATGTGACGGCAGGGAACCTACTCTCCCTATAAGCTAACGGGTGTGCAGGTCTTGGCAGCAGGGAAAGAGAACAACGTCAGATCTTGCAGGAAATCATCAGATGACTTAGGCTAAAAGCATGTGCTTTTAATTGATATGACGAGGAAAAATACCCCGCAGGTAGAACTTTTTGCAAGGCACGCGGCTATGTGGGTTTAACACCATTAGCACCTAGGCCTAAACTGAAAAGGGGCTCCAATGGATTTCAGGGGTTTATGGAGAAATTTAGAGAAAAACGGAGGAAAACAGGGGTAGCGGGAGTTATAAGGGTGTAGAGAAAATGAAGGGGCAAGGATAAAATGACCTGTTGCGAGCTCCCTTCTTGCAAAAACACCACGGCCAAGCTAACCTTGATCCTCAAACTGTTCAAACATGTAGCAGAGCTAACATTTGGCTCCTTCTGGGGATGAGATCCTCCCTATGAGGTCTCAAGAACCTGCAAATCAATGCCTTAGTACAAAACTAGCTTAAAAAACATTTGCCTAGTATCCATTGGGCATGGAGTCAAACCAAGTCTACACTAAATTATGGAAGATAAACTACTTACAATCATTAAGGCTTGGAAACTAAAAACTTCAAAAATTGCCCATTTACTGAGCCACCAAATTTGTTTCTCCTGCTCTTTACTGGTTCATCATAGATCAACAAACATGATTTATTTGATCCTTTACCTCAAAAAGTTTAGGACATTTGAGCTTAAAAGGTAAATATGGATCAAATTTCATCTCCCTTCTATGTATTTTCCTCCTTGGAAATTCTTCATAGGAGCCTTTGTACACCTGCTGAATAATCATGGCTGCTGTGTACCTATTTTTGTCTTCCGTGGCCTGCACAATAAATATGAATGGTGTACCAATATGTTCATGTGTAGGGGACATAGAAACCTTATCTGCTCATGAATCTTTCTTTGAACAATCCTCATCCAAGGAGGAGTCCCACAACTATACACCCTCTTCCTCTATCATCTGATAGGCTACCTTTGCAGTCTGTGTGGAGGCCACCTTAACAGGTTTCAGAATATCAAGACTGAGATGATCAGTTTCAGCCTTGAGCATTGAATTTTGTGTTGCCTCAATGTTCAAGTGGCAACTTTGAGGGACTGTTTTTTGAGCAGACAGAGAAACATAAGATGATGGGGAGCTTCCTTCTCCCATTTTAATCATTGGACTAGGGATGATAGAAGGTTGGCTCATTTGCAGATCTTCATAGCCGTGGGAAGATGGGTTGGCTTCAAGCTCAGATTCTTCGAGGATGAAGGGATCTGCTGCTACTTTCTTCTGCTGATCAGCTTGTTGTTCTACAAGTACAACAAGATCACGAGCAGTGCCTTTGGATAATGCTTCTTCATAGGCAGCTCTGGTTAGGAAAGGAGCACCTCCCAAACCATGGAGCTCCTCCTCTTCATCAAGATGCTCTTCTTCCATGACTGTATTCTGTAAAAGGGTCTTCACCCCTCTATCTTCATTTGTAACCTTATTTCTTTGCAAAATCTGCAAATGATCATGTGCTCCTCTATATGGATTTGGAGTTGGAAAAGAAAAGGAACAATGAGCTCCTGCTTCTTCAAAATGTTGCTCAGCCTCTAATTTGGAAACTTTAGAGGCTAATGACTCTATCATCCTGGCTAATTTATCAATCATAAGATCTGAGGATGATGGGAGCTCTCCTCCCTGTCTTCTCCTATGAGCATCACCTCCGAGCCTCTCTGTAGCGATGATGTTTGATTCTACTTCAAAGGCTGCATCTTGAATATTAGCCAAAGTAGCACAACTTCTTTCTCTTAACAGTAGGCAGAACTGAGAATCGAAGGCATTGGCATAAGTGATCATAGCAGAAGTAGGGGTAGGTTTCACTTCAGCTTGTATTCTATTATACATATGGTTGAATTTGATGTTGAAATCAAACAAAAGCTCACCATTCTCCCTCTACAAGTTCCCAAATTTAGTATGGTAGTAAAGAAGATCTCTATTATCCCCCCAATTCTTTAGGAACACATCATCTAAGGCCTCAATGTCTGCTATAGACCTGGGGGTTAATTCTCTGAACCATTTTCTAGCTTCCCCATCTAGGATTTGGACAAAAAACCTCATCCAGACATCCTCTTTATTGATATCTAGGTTATCAACATAACTATAAAAGGACTCAAGGTGCTCTTCAGCTGATATTCCTTCTGCACTAGTAAACTTTGGCATAAATTCTTGATAATCTCCTGCAAGCATGGCATTCAAAGGAGTAGGCAAGGCTAAGGGTCCATACCTAGCAACAACGATTCTTTCTATCTTTGTGAGGGCTTGCTAGCCTACCATGACTGAGGTAAGTGGAAGGATACTGGTAAACTGAGTGGAATGGATCAATGAAAATAATGATAGAGACAGAGAAATATAATGGACAACATGGATGCTTCTTTAAACTGAGGTCCGCAAGGGAAATGAATGACTAAGGAGCTTTATGAATCTCTGAAGGTGATTTTCACTTAACAGAGATACATGGGAATTCTAAGGCTTACCTAGTCCTGATGCTCCTTACTACGATATCTTCTTCCGCTGAATGATCTTCTCAGTACCAGGCACTGGTTCAGCCGGTGATTTCTGAAGATATCTCTGAACATACCTCACAAACTAAGCCAGAACTACAATGTGGAGTCATCAAAGCTTGGTCTTCCTCCAATGCAGATGCCACATAGATGATTGCAACCAAAATATGTGTCCAGACCTTGTCTATCATCAAAATATGGAACTGTGTCATTCTCCCAGGGAAGCCGAGCTTCAATCTCCTCTCCTCGGCAACGACGCCAATTAATGTTATCACCCCAAGAAACTCTCCTAGGTTGTATATCGGAGATGCTCGGGAACATTACAAACTCAAAAAATTGTTGGAAATGGATGAATGGGAGGCCTGATACATATTCAAGCTAGATAACCACTTCTACTATGCTTAACCCCAGACATGGGTGAACACCCCCAGATTGCAAGGCTTTAGACCACCAACTACTCAGTTTTAGGATAAGGTGATGATGGAGAATACTGACCACACAGAGCAGATGTACAGGACCCTGTGATAGTTGGCTGCAACCAGTAAAAAGGTCTACTGATCTATTTCCTAATACACAGATAGGATGACAGCTCTTTGGCATTAAACAAATAGAAACCTGCATACAAATTCAATGATACATACTAGATTCTAACAAAGAGGTGGGATGACAGGCCCTCTAATGCTAAACATCAAGAGCACATGAAAATACATAACAAGCACAAACTAGAATAAAGAAGAAGTGGAAAGTGAGCAATTAACAGCAAAAGAAGCTTGTATTAGCTTAAAGTGAAGACCAGGCGCTGTAGGTATCACAATAGTTACAGCCTCCAGAAGTTGAATGTTGCATCAACACCAAAACCATCAACCCTATTACATTCTGAGTTCTCGATATATATAGATGTTGATTACAAAAATATCTATTATCCTATGCGTGGAGGGGTCATAATGGACCACCAACCACATTAACTATCTGATATGGGTCTTTGATACAATCTGCTACTTTCACTAAGTGAATTTGACATTCTCTGTACTCCGTTGTCCTTCTTGGGCAGCTGGAGTGAATTATGGATGAAATTACATGCTTGGTAAATGCTTTTAGCTACTCTTTCCTGTACTTTTCTTCCTCGGCTATGCTGCTTGTTGAATGCAGTTGTTGAGATATTAACTGTGCCGAGTACAGGTAGTTGCCCACCTTTTTCTTTCAGGAACACCGGACAGGCTATGAACAGGGATAATATGGTGAAGGTGAGAGCATGACGGGGAACAAACAACAACCGTTGGATCCAACATACAAATGACGGAGATTGAATCAAAGGGAGCCATTGGGAGGAAGCGGGCGGAGAAAATTGTGAGTCGTAGGATCGCAGTCGGGCAGATCTGACGGCGATCGGGAGTGAAAGGTGAGCAGAGATTAATAGGCGCGAGGACACACGGATGGCAGTAGGTGGTTTCCTCGCACTGCTTATCGGAGGTGGGCGATATTCGTACGTGAAGGTGGGATGCAATGGAAATGTGACGCGTGGCAGATGTGATGGCAGGAAACCCGCTCTCCCTGCAGGCTAACAAGTGTGCAGGTCTTAGCAGCGGGGAAAGAAAACAACGTCAAATCTTGCGGGAAATGATCAGACGGCTGAGGCTAAAATCACGTGCTTTTAATTGATATGACGGGGAAAAAGACCCCACGGGTAGCGCTTTTTGCAAGGCATGCAACTATATGGGTTTAACACCATTAGCACTTGGGGCTAAACTAAAAAGGGGCTCCAATGGATTTCAAGGGTTTATGGAGAAATTTAGAGAAAAATGGAGGAAAACAGGGGTAGCGGGAGTTATAAGGGTATAGAGCAAATGGAGGGGCAAGGATAAAATGACCTGTTGCGAGCTCCCTTCTTGCAAAAACACCACGACCAAGATGTCCTTGATTCTCAAACTGTTCAAACATGTAGCAGAGCTAACAGGAGCTACATAGATGAGAGAATGAATTGCAATAGGAATAGGTACAACAACGGGCATAGCATGCACTCACAGATGAAATTGCACCTGTACAAGTTATAGATCCATCCCAGCAACTGGCACGAAGAATACATGGTGAGTAGTTTTTTTGATTGCATGCAAGGGTTTTCAACATCATGCATGTCATTGTGCGCACACATGTGATCTAACCCATTTGGCACACTCACCAAGGAAAAGACAAGAAGCAAGTCCGACTGGAACTAAAAATGCAGTTGATAGTTGATGAGCATGACCACTAGCACACATTGGAAGATCAACACAGACACTATGCATCAATGTGTTTCTAGTTTGGCTGCACCCAAGAAGACCATGCGCATGTTAGCAGATGAGTTGGATGGATGAGCCACACCAATGCATCGAGATGCAATAGAGGCAAGGGTTCACTTCAGCAAGATGTCACCATGGAGCGCATGCACACCATAAAAGATGATCAAGTTTGGCATTAGCTCACCACCTTCACCATCACAAGCATTTCAAAGAGTTGGTCTCATCAGAATGGATCAAGTGTCAGTGATGTCTTGCATGGCTTTCTCAAGCCATTTTGTCTCACATGGGCACATATGCATTGTAATGTAACGTCTTGTCAAGTGGAAGTTCAAGTATCGATAGTTGGATGTAATATTCATAGAGTAGATGAAGAGTCATGAGGGTAGATGAACTGTCACGGGAATGTCAAGGGTCACCCCACCCTTTGCTATAAATAGAACCTCATAACTCATTCTAAAGGATTTTGGTCAACCAAGCTTCTGATAAGACTATCCTAGAGAAAGCTTGGACAGTATTGTAATGAGCCTTGGCTTCTCTACTACACAGAGCTAGTACATCGCTTTAGAGGAGCAAGCAGTTGTGGCTATAAAATTCCAATGTCGGAACTAGTGGTTGGACATGGATGTATTGTATGACTGGAACTTACACATCTTCATATAACAGAGCCAACACATTTCATGGATATGTTGTATTGTATTCTATGCTATTTGGTTTACTCTAAATAATATATGTATTTGTTTCCTTCCACATGCATGTATGGACTATTATGTATAAGTATGTATGAATATTTATGAAATGTGATGTTGGTTTAACCATCACTTTGGATTGCTCGCTAACTTGATTTCCAGCTTGTGATGCATCTTCGCTCGTGTGTTCCCTTCCAAGCCGCATACTATTACAGGTTTCCAAGGGGCACACTCACGTCACCCTTAGTGTGTTAGAACCTCTCATGCACCTTCCTTGACTTACTGCAGTTGTCACACCCTTGCTACCAATAGGGACATGTTACTTGCCTCTATGAAAAATCGTGGTCAAGGAATTATCGTACGACCCACTGCTGGGACTCCTACACCAAACGGTCTGAGGTCTAATTGGGACTTCTTACTGGGGATATATCCTTACATGTTGGCTAGTCCAGCAACATCAACAGATATGGAGTCACAAAAAAAATTATCCAAAACGTACCTAATACAAATATCATAAAATCTGTATCTATGTTTGAAAACAAATATTGTGTACAATTCTTATGCTAACAAGAAAAATACACAATTCTCATAACAAAGTTTTGATTTTGACAACTAGAATAAAACCATTCATAATGAGCCTTCCCTCACAAAGAAATATGAAATATAGAAATACGCATTTACAACATGTATCCTCCCCCCCAAAAAAGAGAAAAAAATAATGATCAACAACTGACCAATGCAACTACTGACACATTACGTGATAAAATTAGACCACGTGACCTTTATAAAAGCTAGAAGATTTGATTTATGATTCTTAAGCTAATAAGAAAAACACATTGACATAACTTTATCTTTATTATTCTTATTCTTATTATTATTATTATTATTATGTCACAAAAGTTATATATAACTTAGACCCTTTGATTTATGATTTACACAAAAGAACCAGTATGCATAATAACAGAAATAATTGTCGTATGACAAAGTTTCTTCTCCATTCATTTTCCCCTTCGCACATTTCTACCACACACTTTCATTCCACATAATACTGATTTTTAAACAACATAACTATTGAGAAATGGAAACAAGAAATTCCAGTTTAATTTGTCCTTGAATTAAATTGAGAATTAAAATCGAAATATATTCTCATACAAACTTGTAAATAGTTAATTTCAGTTAAATTATTTCCAATTTTTGTTTGGAATTAATAGAGGACTAATAGTCAGTTGGTGCACTAATGCATCCACCAGTGCTACTCCAGTTAACTGAAGATTCCCTCATGAGAAACTCATGCATGTCAATTCATAGAAAGATGCAGTTGAGACTAGAGTGCAGGGACAATGTACTATCAATGGCATTATTTACTGGAGTGTAAATATCATGCATGCATCAAAGATTGATCCTATGTTTGGATTGCATAGTTTTGGAAGCATGAATTCCCTTTAAAACCGAGATATTCATCCTAGGAATTACGCAAGAGATCAGGGGCTTGGAGAGCTGTAGAATTGGCTAAGTGTTGGCCTACAACTTGCTTTTGAGCTAAGAGAGTTGAGCATACTTGTGCAAAATTGTTCTAGTGAGAACAAGCTTTGTATCTTCACTCATATTTTTGATTTAATGTAATATAGATAGGTGGGGTTTTGATTTGTGTTATGTGTCACTGATATATATTCTTCTTGTTCTTATTGTTTTCATCGATATATTGGCTTCCGCTGGTTGAAAGTAGAAGTAGATTCTTGTCCTGTGCTTTAGTACATTGCATGAGCTTCTAATCTACAGGATTTTCTACATGTCATCAGAGTTGAGAACAATATTCTAGAGGAGATTTTGAAGTTTTGAGTTTTGGGTTACAGGTGAAATTTGAATTTTCAATACATACTTCAAGATCGGCAGATGGTGTTCTATGATTTACAGCTTGAGTATGCCTTGGAAGGAAAATCTAATTTTGTAGCTTGGAGGGATAGAATGGAGGTTGTGCTAGAAGATAATGGCTTGAATGAATTCGTTAATCAAGAAATTCCTAATTCAGCAGCATCGGATGGACAAAATTTGGTCAAATGGAAGAAGTGTGTGGAAAAGGCGAGGCAGATAATCCTTGAGGAAGTTCGAGACCACATTGTCTTGAGTCTCCATGGCAAGGAAAATCTGTATGTTATGTGGAAAGTATTGACGTACTTGTATGGGAACAATAGTGACCAAAGCAAATTGGCATTGAAGGACAAGATTTGAAAATTCAAAATGGAGAAAGGCGAGAAGATTCCAAAATAATTGACCAAGTTCACTCAGTGTCGTGATGAACTTTGAAGTGTAGGGATCGTAGTTTATGAGGATGATATGATGAGTCTTACTCTCATAGGACTCCCAAAGAGTTGGCATAGTTATCAGGACTCTGTTAATTCTCAGGAGAAGCAGTCTGATTGGGAATGACTATGGTCAGATTTGATACAGGAGGAGATCAAGAGGAACATGAGGGATGACTCTTCATCAAAGATTGATGATGAAGAGAACTGTGCCTTAGTGATTAAAGTGAAGAAGGGGAAAGGGAAAGCTTCCCATTCCAAATCAGATTCTTATCATGGAGGTAAAAAGAAAGACATGATGAAAGTTAAGTGCTTTCATTTTCATGAGTTGGGCCATTTTTCTACCAGTTGTCCACTCAAGAAGTCCAAGAAGAAGTCCTCAGGAGGAACGGTAGGTGAGGCTTTGTCCTCTCAATTCGAATTGGACTTTTCCCTCATTGCATGCATGGTGTCATCAATTATGGGAAGTGTATGGTACTTAGATAGTGGAGCTTCATTCCACATGACTGGCGACAAAGAGTTATTCAGTGACCTAGAGGAGAAAGATCTCCAGATGCAAATCGATATGGGTGACGACGTGAAGTGTAGTGTTACTGGATTGGGCACGATTAATTTTCAAAGGGAGCATGAGGCTCCACTCACCTTGAAGAATTTTATGTATGTGCCTAGGAGAAAGAAGAACTTGGTATCCATTGCCATGCTTGTGGATAGAAGCTATGATGTGATCTTATCAAAAGGAAAGGCATTCCTTTGACACATAGCCATAGGTCAAGTAAATAAGATAGGGATTCAGGTGAAGAATGTTTATAAACTGGAGGTAGAGGAGTGCGTTAACTTGAGCACAAAATAAGAAAGGTTGTAGAGCTGAGACACTGGCAAGTTGTGGCATAGGTGATTGGGCCACTCACGTCATGGAGCTTTGAAGATATTTCAAAAAAATTGTACCAGTCTTCCCAAAGGTACAATTGAGCAAGTTGATACATGCAACGAGTGTTCTTTGGGAAATACACCAAGCCTTCCTTTTGACGACAGATACAGTTGAGTAGGGGATATTATAGAGCGATACCATTCAAGTGTGTGTGGACCATTCTCAACAACATCCATAGCCAAACACATGTATTATGTTATATTTGTTGATGACTATTCTCGTAAATGTTGGATATTTTTCATGCAGAAAAAGGATCAAACTTTCACAAATTTTTGTGAGTTTAAAGAATTGGTGGAGAAAGAGTCATATAATAAGGTTAAATCTCTATGGAGTGATAACGGTGGTGAGTATGTCTCAAACGATTTTAAGAACTTCTGTGCAGCGGAAGGGATTAAATGGGATTTGACGGCACCCCATAACCCTCAGCAGAATGGGTTGGCCAAGAGGAAGAATAGAAGAATAGTATGGGTAGCAAGGGTGATTATGCATGATTAGGGCCTACCATTACACTTTTGGGCTGATGCGTGCAACACAATGATTTATGTTCAGAATGGTAGCCCACATTGGATACTTGAGATGAAGACAATAGAGGAGGCTTATTCAAGTAAGAGGAAAGATGTTGTTCACTTCAAGATTTTTGGGTCATCGGTATATTTCCATGTGACCAAAGACGCATGGAAGAAGCTTGAGCCGACATCAGAGTTGGGGATATTTTTGGAGTACAATGAGACACCTCAGAACTATCAGGTGTACTTTCTGACTAGCAGGATGATTTTGGTTCCTAGGGATGTTAGATTCGATGAGGAGAAGGCCATGTGAGTTTCCCTTGAGAGGGAGTTGAGCTACATGCGGATGAGGAGGTTTTAGCTCCTAAGGTTGAGGAGCCTCAGATTAATGTGGAGTAGCCAAATGTAGAGGATCCAAGAGTGGAGACATCCACTCAAGTAGAGTCTTCTAGAGAGGGAAGAAAGCACACCAAAGAGGCTGACATATTTTTGGATGATGCACAGGAGAATGTGGGAGCACCCACTTCTCAGTGCAGGCAGAGGAGTTCACCTGATAGGAACACTGGACACATGGCTCTTATGGGTGAATGTGTTGTGATAGAGCCATCTTCCTTTAAGGAAGCAGTGCAACAGCCGGTTTGGGTTGATTCCATGGTGGAAGAGTATGAATCCATAGTTCGTAACAGTGTTTGGGATGTGGTCCCGAGACCGGAGGATAAGTTCGTGGTGAGCTCCTGATGGCTTTACAAGGTAAAGCAAGCTACAAATGGTAGTGTGGAGAAGCATAAGGCTATATTTGTGGCCCGTGGCTTTTCACAGCTAAAGGGGATTGACTACAATGAGACCTTTTCTTCTGTTGCAAGGTACTCGTCAATCAGATCTATATTAGCACTATCAGTACACATGGGCTGGAAGTTACATCAGATGGATGTGAAGACAACCTTCCTTAATGGTATGTTTGAGGAAGAGGTGTGCATAGAGTAACTTGAAGGTTTTGAAAACTTTGACTACAAGTCGCATGTGTGCCAGCTCAAGAGAAAGTTGTATGGGTTGAAGCAAGCACCACATGCTTGGTACACCAGGATATATAGCTACTTCACCAGGTTGGGCTTCACGAAGAGCAAAGTAGATGCGAACCTATACCACATAGTCGTGGAAGCTAAGTTGTTGATAATTTTTCTTTATGTTGATGATCTCATACTGACAGGTGATGATCAACTGATCAAGTCATCTCATACTGACAGGTGATGATCAACTGATCAAGTCTTGCAAGGAGGACCTTGCAAGAGAGTTTTAGATGAAGGACATGGGGCTCATGCATTAATTTCTTGGCATGGAGGTATGGTAGGGAGGTGGGGAATTTTTTGTGTCTCAGGGCAAGTATGCCAACGAGATACTCTGGAGATTTCACATGGAGAGAAATAAACCCATGGAGACTCATCTAGCAGGTAACTAGAGGAAGGAGGATGCTACCTCAAGGGAAGTAGTGGAAGCTATTGGTTAAACAAAGATTGTGGGTTCACTCATGTACTTGATGAATACACGACCTGATATGTGCTATGCATTTAACCATCTTAGTCAAGTGACGGTTAAGCCTACCAAGCTTTATTGGAAGGAGACAAATCATTTATTGAGATACCTCAAGGGCACTTCTCAGTATGGATTATGGTACAAATAGATACATGGAGTGAAGATTCAAGGCTTCGTCGACGCAAATTGGGGAGGAAATCCATCCAACAGGAAGAGCACATCAGGAGGGATCTTTCGTATTGGGTCAGCGAAAGTTTCTTGGTACAGCAGGAAATAAAGATCGGTTGCACATAGTTCGACAAAGGCACAATACATGGCAGCAATTCAGGGCACATATGAGTTCATCTAGATGAGGAAGATCCTAGTTGGTTTGTTTGGTCAATAGATGGATCCAACTATGATTTACTGCGATAATCAGAGTTGTATCAAATTCTCTGAAAATCCAGTTTTTGATGATCGGTCCAAGCATATTGATATCCAATATCATCATCCTAGAGATTATGTATTGAGGCAGTTTATGTTGTTAGAGAATATTCCCACAGAGGAGCAAGATGATTAGATTTTGAAAAAGGCATTTTAAAGATGTAAATTCTAGTTTCATAGAGACAAGATCAAGGTAATTGATAATCCCTTTCTTATTGAGAGTGAGTGTTGAGAAATGGCAACAAGAAATTCTAGTTTAATTTGTCCTTGAATTAAACTGAGAATTAAAATCGAATTCTTTCTCATAACAACTTGTAAATAGTTAATTAAGTTTAATTAACTTAATTATCTTAGGAATTTTGAATTAGAAGTCTTTCTATAGTCATGTATATGTTCTCCTTAAGTTTTAGGGGTTCAGTATGAGTTTAAATTGAGTTGGAAATTAGATCACTCAGTTTACTGAGTTAAGTTAAGTTAAATTATTTCCAAATAATTTCTTGAACTAATAGAGGACTAACAGTAAGTTGGTGTAATAATGCATTCACTAGTGCTGCTCTAATTAACTGAAGATTCCCTCATGAAAAACTCATGCATGTGAGTTTAGAGAAAGACCCAATTGAGACTAGAGTGCAGGGACAATGTACTATCAATCGTATTATTTACTAGAGTGTAATATCATGCATGCATCAAAGATTGATCCTATATTTGGATTGTGTAGTTTAGGAAGCATGAATTCCCTTTAAATATAGGCTATTCGTCCTAGGAGTTACACAAGAGATAAAGGGCTTAGATAGCTGCAAAATTGGCTAAGTGTTGGCCAAGAGCTTGCTTGTGAGATAAGAGAGTTGAGCATACTTGTGCGGAATTGTTCTAGGGCAAACAAGCTTTGTATCTTCACTCATATTTTCTATTTAATGAAATATAGATAGGCAAGGTTTTGAGCCGTGACTTTCCCTAGGAAAATTTATTGAGTGATGTGTCAATGATTTATGCTCTTCTTGTTTTTATTCTTTTCATCGATCTATTGGCTTCCGCTGGTTGAAAGTAGAAGTAGATTCTTGTTCTATGCTTTAGTACATTGCATGAGCTTGTGGATCTACATGATTTTCTATTGTATAATGTATCACATGATTTCATATTTATTTAACATCATATGTTTCTTCCTCACACACAAAATAGTTACATGTGGTCATTATAGATGGAAATAAGAAATATAGAGGTGAACAACATTGAAAACAGATTCCACTACCAACATAGCAACATTACAATACGCACCTCGAAAATCAATTGCATAGAGCTCTAGATCTATGAAAAATAAAAGATTTGTGTAGGAAAACCAATCAAAGATGAACATACCTTTGGCTTTCAATTGTGTCTGAATGAAATCTCTATATATCGTATAAAACACAAAAATAGATTGGATTTCCAATTTGGCTCAGTTGAAAATTGAAAATGTATTTTGCAATATATCATTATTCTAGAAAACAACCAATGTGCAATCGACCATAGTTACTTTTTGTCCTAGCAAGGAGAAACTTATGCCCACATGCATTTGCTTATAACATTAATATGGAAAACTACCAATGTTCAATCAACCATGACTTTTGCTCCTTGGAAAGAGAAACTTGTCTTGTTTCTTCTTATAGAGAGATAACAACTGAATTGAAAGAAAGAAGTTAACGTTATTTCCTAATCACATTTTAATGGTCCTCATTGTTATCTATATACATTGTTATTAATACAACATTGACAACGTACAACTATGAGAACTGATAGTAAGCAATTTAACACAATTTGTATATGAATACGAATGAATTACCATAATTTCTATAATAATAGTAATGAAAATTGAATTGAAATAAAGTCATTGACATTATTTCCTAATCACATTTTAATCATCCTTATCGTTATCTAGATACATTGTTATCTAGTCTATATTTTTAACCATTGCAACGCCTTCAATGCAATATTAAAGACATATAGTTAGTGAAAGTAATCGTAATAAATGTCATGGAATACAAAATAATTACCATAATTTCTATAATAACCAGAATTGAATATAAATAAAACAATTGGTACTATTCCCGAATCGATTTATATAAGTTTGAGAAATGGCACACATAAATTATCCTTTTTGAACTGAACTAAAAATATTTCACGTACTTTTCACACATAAGTGTATAGATCTAGATCTGCAAGTACTAATAATAACACGAGTGCAACAATCACCTACCATAAATTGCAATTCATGTTGATATACTATAGCTATACATCTACAACAAATATAACGAACCCTACAAAAGGACCAAGTACCAGAATAATCACACTAGTAATAGATAATTTCATGTTAATAATTCAGAGAAGAATTAAAGGAATATCTAGAATGAACAAAAGCTTATATTTTTTTTGGTATGTTATGGTCAAAATGCACCCAAACTCTCCAAATAAAAGCACTATGATTATCAAGATCCCCTACTCAATTATAATGTTCTATATTGAGAATATGGGCATATGATGCAGTGCCAACAAACAAGAATTGTTGCACCTATCATTAATGGTAGTATAATCTTCCCATCTCCATAGAAAATAACATTATAATAAGAAAAATGTTTTTTTATAATTATCAATGATCCATTGTACAAATTAAATGCAAGTAAATTTTAAGAAATGCAATCTTATTAATGATTCCACTCATAATATTATGTACTAGAAATATGGGAAAATGATGCATCACAAACGAACTAGAAATCTTGTTGGATGACAAAATCAACACTTTGATCAACTTGTTATTAATGATCATATAATATTCCCATATCCTTAACACATAACAATACAATAACAAAAATGAACAATTTTCCCAACGATTCACCAACAACATGAAAAATTTGACCAATGATCTATCACATTGATTGAATACAACTAAGCTTCATGGAATAAAAAGTTGTAAAGTTGTTCTCTCCGCAAAATGAAATCTTTGTTTATGGAAATTGTCATGTAAATAGGCATATATGTTAAACTACAGAGGAAATAAATTCTAGGGAAGAAACTTTCAAGATTTAAATCTACACAATAACAAGCTTTACGCATAATTCATATACACTTGTACTCACAAAATTTACAAAACAATACTTTTGTTTTTGTTCATGACGACACTCGAAGTTTTTTGTTGCATCTCAAAATTAAAGTGATATATCAGATGATGAAAGCTTCAAATCTTCCCCCACATAGTGGACTTAATTCTCAAATCCGCACATATGCTTATTTACACAAAGAGAATTGTTAAAGGGTTTATTGAGGAGAGTTTTCAGTGAAAATCACATCAAAATTCATTTGTTGACACGTTTCAAACCAACGTGTGGGTCATCGTTAGGATGAGATCTTGTCCTGATGATGAACCACACTTGTTGGTTCGAAATGCATTGACAAAAGACTTTTGATGTGATTTTCACTGAAAACTCTCCTCAATAATCTTGATATGGATCACAAAAGCCTAAATTCAACTATTAATTGATTAAAGGTTATGTTATGATAATTGAATCTCTCCATTTCTATGAGTTGTTTATTTTTCGTCATTTTTATTATTGTTATATATTGTTGGAAGTATCTTAATTCTAAACATTTCCAAAAAAATTAATAAAATAAATTGGTCGAAAACACATTGAACATAAAAACAAAATACATCACACAATTAGAAAGAATATCATAAATATGGAAAATGGCCAATGTTCCGCCCTCTCAAATTCAACCAAAAGTTAATGAAGCCCATACTGCTTCTGATATTGAGGAAATGTAGAAATTTACATAAGTCTTAGTTTTCTTTCTTTTTTTCCTAGGGGAGTTAATAAAGAAAACAAGTTTAGACTAGCTTCATGTCAATCCTTCTTCAAATTTTTGAACATTAGAACAAGAAATTATATTGTTATAAATCAGTGCACATATCCCATCTTCTGCATAATCAAAGCACCTTGATGATATACTTACATTGTTAGAATGAATCTGCAAACATATAATCGGTTATTAGAACTATAATTCGACAAGTTTATTAGCAAGTGTAACACAGATTGAAGTTTATGGAACATGATTATGGAGTTGTAGAACAAAATCTCGCTACTCTTTTAGCTAGAATAGTTGATGCTCTAGAATTTATCATTGATCTAGTCTTAAATCATACTGAAATGATTAGATATGAATCATGGGTCGATTTTAACCTTCTAAATTAGAAAATTCCATTACTAAAATTGAAGATGGAGTGACTGTAATTAGAAAATGAAACATTGAGTTTTCATCTGGATAGTTTGGCCTATGAAGAGAATGTCAATGCTGAAGAGGATGTCAATGACAAAGATGATGATATCATGACCATTGACCAACATTCCCACCTTCTTAGCTCGAGCCATAAGTTAATGAAGCTGAAGTGGCTTTTGATATAAAATATATGCACTAATTTACACAACAGTTAGTTTTTTTCCTTGTTAATAAAGAAAACCAGTTTAGAATAGCTTCTATAGCCCAATAGTGAAAAATGCCAACCTTTCTTTAAATTTTTGAATTGTGACTAAATTCGAAAATAAAAATTAATTGCCATGCATCACATTTATTTGTATTGCTATAAATCAACATACATATCCCATCTTTCACACAGTCAAAGAACTACAAAAAGAATAATAATAATAATAATAACACCAACAATTTAACATTAATTTCTATATGCATCCCATGTCTTCCCAGAAAAACCACGTCCTAATTTCTCCCTATCGAATAAAGTTTCCAATATGAATCTCATCACAATAAAATCTCTGCATAATGAAATATCTCACTGACAGCAATAAAACTCTGTCAGAGCACTCGAGTAATTCAAAACACTATGAAAAAACTCCATATTTAGTTTTGCATTGCTCAAGTGTAAACTAATTTTCGTAAGTAATCTTCTTATAGACATATACAATTTCTTTACTTAAAGAAAATAAGTATTTTAATAAGTCCTACTAAATATAGAAACTTATTTTATTATACAAATCTTTTCCTTGTGCGAAACTCATATTAAAACTTATATTATAAGTTATAGAAGTTATAGTAGTCAATTGTAAATGAGTATTTGTAAAGCATTCAAAAGAGGTAGAATTACAAAATTTCATTATGCACCATCAATTCACTCATACAAACGCATAGTAAAAACCCCGCAAAATGAAAATTAACAATTTTAAGCATTATGTTCTCCTGCAAATACCATGTCCTTTACAAAGATTCAGAGTTCTAAAATCAAAGATCTATAAAATTTATGTCTCCACATACTTTGTACTTTGCACGATAAAAAATTTGTACAATGAAACATAATAATATTCCCTACTCTCCTATAGATACCCCATTCTTCGTAAAAATTCATAATATATACGATCAAAAAATGTCTAAAAGTATTAGATTTGTTTGGAAAATCGACAAAAATTCCCTTTCTTCTATACAGTCAAAGCTCTGCACAATGAAACATAATAATAATAACATATTACAATTAGTAGTTAAACATTAATTTCGAAATTCACCTCTTTTTCTCTCGAAAATGCCTTGTCCTAAGAAAAGCTCTGCACAATGAAATATTCTGCATAAACCTTGACTTGCTCTAAAATCAAATCTCTATGCAATTTCTATTGTGCACATGCTTTGTACTCCACACAATAAACTTCCATATTTCATTTTTCCATGCTCAAGCGTAAACTAGTTTTTGTAAGTAATCTAATTATAGACCTACACCATTTGTTTATTCTAAGAAAATAAGTATTTAAATAAATCATACTGAAAATAGAAACTTGTTTTATTATACAAATTTTTTTCTTGTGAGAAACTCATATTATAGCTTATATTGTAAGTCATAAAAATTATAGTAGTAAATTGTAAATGAGTATTTGTAAAACATTACTAAGTACAGAACTAGCTAAGCACAAGTGATTGTGCATTACTACATATGGAAAAGAGGCATAATTACATAATTGTGTTATGCACCACCCGTTCTCCTGCACAAACCCACAGTAAAAACATTGCGCAATGAAAATTAATAATTTTAATCATCATGTTCTCTCACAAACACCCTGTCCTCTGCAAAGATTCATAGTCCTAAAAGAAAACCTCTATGCAATATCTCCCCCACACATCATACTCTGTGTTGGGACGAGAAAAATGTATGATTTCTCTTCACTTAATGCTTCATTTATCATTCATCCTTATAATATTATCTCTATTTATAGAATAAAATGAGGAAAATATTAGTCAAAGTTGGAAGAAACTAGTTGGTGATAGAATAGGTGAATTTAGTACGAAAAACTGACTCTTTGCTATCTTTGTATGCAGATATGTGATTGGGAAAAAGTTATTCAGTTGACAGGACAACACGAGGCCATAAAGGGGAAAATCCATGGTGTCTGGGGTAGACAAGGAAGCGGAAGATTAGTTCGAGTACTCCTGTTTTATCATATGATTAGATTTTATATTAGGAGATCCTGAGGATTCGCTTCTATCCAAGTTTCCCTTTTATGTTATATAAGGCCAAAATGCAACTAGAAGGGAGTACAGACTTTTAATATGTAATTATTCTCTTTGGAGTAAAAAAACGTCGTTAATTCAGTGACTCTGTCAGTTGTTACTTTGAAGTTAATGAAAAAAGGTTGCACTTGATACATCTCCGTATTCTGAGTTTTTATTAAGTAGAGGCTTCAGGCGACTCTGGGCCCAGTCACAAGAAGTTTCATTGCTCCTTTGTGTTATAGTTTACATTCAGCCTTTGTATTTGATTTAATGTTTAATTCTTTTGTTTATCTTAAATATTGGTGATATTGATTTATACCGTTGTTCACGTAGCTTTATACTGAAACTGCGAGATAGACTTAAGTAAGCAATTTGATTAGAATGAGTGAATGTGTGGTTGATTGTTATTCAGATTGAATAAATGTTATCATAGATATTGAGAGACAAGACTGAGTAACTTCTATGGATTTCAAGATAGAATGCTTATCATTTAGGAATATTTTATAGTTGTTGTTGTTCACTTACTGTTTGTTGTTCAAGTCCTAATTGTTATTGCTATTTAGTAATGCAGATTGATTGAGTTGTTAGTGTTATTCGATAATCATAGTTGCTTTACTTGATTAAGTTTGATTAGTCTCAAGCTTATTTGAGTAATTCTCCGTGTAATTCTCATTTTCATTCAAGTTCCAATTGGTTTCGGAACAAGTTGTATAGAATTACATAGGGTGTTGCAAGCATTCCTTTCATAGATAGTTTCTTTGTAGAGTTGTGTGAATTGGATTGAAGAATTGGACTTTAATGATTGCAACGATTCATCATTAGATAACCTCTAACTTCACTGCACATATTGTGTTGGCACTCTTGAAATAGAAAGACTTACCTCTAGTTGATAACTAATGTAGGGACTAATATTGCCTGTAAAAGGACATCTTAGTGAGCCAACATTTTGGTGCCGCTACCGGGGAGAGTGTTTAAAGTGATTAATTCTACTCCTTTGCTATAAGAGAACTAGGTTTTAAAAAAGGAAGGTAAGAACCTATATACCTAACAAGTAAAGTGCTTGCTTACCTACCTGCTTTACAGCAAAATTTTTAGAGGTTAAATAGGAATTTGTTTTATGAATGACAAGAAATAAAAAGATAGAGAAAGAAAAAAATCCCCTACCCACAAAACCCAAAGGATTGGTGAACCTTGGGAGAATAACCTTTATAGATGAAATCACAAGAAGAGCAGAGTCTCAAGCATCAGTAGGATTCTAGGCTATACCTAGAAAATGTTCTACTGCTATCCCTCAAGCAGCAGCCCCACCATCTGCAGCTCATGCTGAGATTCAAAACCAAATAGGAGGATTAGAACAAAATTTTCAAGCTAAAATAAGCCTATCCTTTGATCCTCTACAAGAGGGAAAATCTTGTAACTTACAAGAAGGAAAAGGAGAAGCTAGTGGGGCTGCTAAAGCAGAAACACAACTATCTGAACAAGGATCTTTTGAGATTCCAGACCTAGGGAGTGTTGTAAATCCAGCTCAGACTGCTAACTCTTTGTTTATTATCGAGGTACCCCTTGAAATCCCTGAAGACTATTGGAATATCTTTGATCAAATGGCAGAACAACCACCCCAAGGTCAAACATCGACATTAGAATACCCCATAGTCGACCAGGTGGCCAATGCCCCTATGAAGGTTATTCCTTTACAGAACATCCAAACCTTTCATGGGATTATAACATATGATCCTGATGCTTTCATGTTTGAGTTTGATGTCCTCTGTAGAGAGTACGACTATACCATTGACCCCCAAAAACTAAAATTATTCCCTTCCACTTTGAAAGGGGCAACTTTAAGATGGTTTTTGGGTCTAGGTGGGCGAACCATCAATTCTTTGGACGAGATGAAAACCTCCTTCATTAAAATATCACAGGACATTTGTAAAACTAGGGAACTGAAAGATGAGATTTTCAAGATGTCTACAAAAGATAACGAGACACTACGATTTAATTATAATTTGTAGAGATCTCCACACACTACCCTACCAAAATAAGTCCTAAGAGCTATATTGTTTAAAGGAATTAAAGAAGAATGGATAGAAGCTCTAAACTTAATGGGAAAAGGGGATATTTCTCAATAAGAGTATGATGAAATCATTCATTTGTGTATTAAGTGTTCATGAGGAAGCACATGTACAGGAGCAGCTACCTGAGATCTAATGAGCAGAGGAAGCAAACCACATAGTGGAGGTATAACACGGATGGAGATTGGAAACCTCCTGTAATATTTTAAGACGGATATATCCTGGGCACTCTTACAACACACTTGGAAGTTCTACAAGCCAAACAAAAACAAGCTTTAGCAGAACAAAATTTGACCATCTTTTGCCCATATTGTCGAAAGAAGCACAGCCAACGGGAATTCCGGTTAGACATGGTTCAGATGTGTGAATTTGTACTAAAGATCATGATACTGAATAGTGTACGTCATCACCCTGGCTGAAAGTAGTATTAAAAGAAGTAGAGGAGGAAATAGAACTGGCATATTTGATGAACCATTATCGAAAATGGCAAGCCAAACCTATAGGTATGTCACAAGACGCATCCCAATTTTTCCCTTCATCACAATTTAATCAACAACAGAACCTTGGGGCAGCCTGACAAGGACAATCACCCTACCCAAACTAGAAAATTCCATCATTCCCTATGAAATCCTAGCCAACACAATCTTTCCCAGGAAATGTCTCGCTAAATTCTCCTTTTACTCCTGTTTGGCAAGGCGATCCCTACCAATCCCAATGGCCTGCTTCCACCTCTCAAAATCCAAATTGGTCTACAAACTGGAAGTGATTGCTAGGGATACCAAATATACCTATGGGAATAGGCCTCCGGCCTTAGACCACATTGTTGGCTCCTTATACATTACAACAAAATTTTCAGCCTCTTCTACAGCCACAGTTAGCAGCTCAGCCAAACCTGAATCCTAATAATAGGCCAGTTCAGTTGGTACAGGTTATTGAAAATCCAGAATATGAGATTGAGCAGAAAGAATGTAATGAGCTTACATTGAGGTCAGGTCGTGTCATAACCCTTGAGGAAAACAAGGACCAGCCTTCAATTGAAATTGTAACTCCACCTATACATATTCCATCATCTGTACATGTTCCACCACTTGTAAATAATTTTGAATCAAAGCAAGGGGAAGAAACAGATCAACATGATGACCCCGAAAAACTTATGGTCACTTCTCTTCCGTTCCTCGAAAGGCTAGTTGTTACACAGTATTTTGTCACCATCCCTGTTACCCCTTCTCCCGTACATTGGAGGACCTATTCCGGGACGTGTGAAAAGTGACATAACCTGAAAAAACCTGCATTGTATCCCTTTGAGTATGTACTTCATGTGCTCTGAAGACACCTTCTGCAAAATACCCATAAATATAGCCCTTTTTCCATTGGCGCTGTTCCTCAGTGTATCACTCGGGCCAATGAGGAAAATCCTCCAAAGAGGGCACGCCAGCTGGCGCTCTGTCTTAGAGTCGCACTAGCGCCAACCCAGTTGGGTAAAGTTTTTAACAAACCAACTTACGAAGGTTCCTTCTAACCTATTCATGAACTGATTCCAGTTTGAGTTAGTTCAGTTGGGCTTCAAATCTCCAAAGGAGGGGAGTAGTTCTCCACCTCTCATGGAAGCTTCCTAATGATAAGGACAATCCCATGAATCTTGTGGATGATCTTATCTCCTTCTCCTCTCTATATAAGCTTGTCTCTTTGTCTTTGACAAGCTAGTTAGTAATTCTACTCTTCAAGCTCCAAATTCTAAGTCCCAAAGCTTGAGAATTGCTAAGCTCGTGCTACAAGAGGCCTTGTTCATCCCCATAAGGCTAAATATTTAATGAGGAGATCTTTGTCCAAGTAACCAAGGATAGAGAGGCTTGTTCCCCATCCCCTACAAGCTTTGGAAGGCATGTGTTGTTGATCACCCAGCCAAAGGAGGATTTGACGTCAGAACTTGGTTGTATTCTCTTTTGTTTATCAATAATAATAGAAGACTATCATTATGGTTCCACTCATATTGTCTATATAATGATGTTTGAGTTGTATCCTTTCTGACTGATACATAGTTGCATTTCTTGGATTTTATGCTTGTATTTGTCTTGTTCTTTGCATGTGCAGGTGTCCGTTCACGAGGATCGTGAGGATTGTGACCTACTGACGCGAAATAACGGGAGCGACGACTCTTCTACGAATACTAGCGTTGGATTCGAGGTAGGCCCTCATCATCGGTCTTTACTTTGCAATTAGGAACCTGCATGTTAGCGTTGTTTGATTGTTTCTAGACCCCATTTAGGCTAGTGGGATCGCCTCTGTCTGCAGAGGGGATTTACCTACACAAAAATTTGGCGACTCAGCTGGGGAGTTGGCTTTTGCCTTGTTTGTTTGTCTTGTCTTGTTGTTTGATTTGTAAACTTTGGACGGAGCCTGAAGTCTGGCCAGATAGCCTTCGAAACGCTATTTCTTTGCATTAGCGAAGTAGATCAATGCTACTCCAGTCCATCTCCGGTTTGGTTTACAAACTGAGTGGCTTGGAACTTGCCTTGTTTCTTGGCTACTTCCTTTGTTTCTCCCGCTTGATTAGCTTTCTAGGTTGAATATCTTTGTTGCTTTTTGCCTCTTGGTATACTTAGGTATTGCTGGTTCGGCCTTGGCTCTTTTGTTTTTATTTTTTCCATAGCAAACTTGGTTGGCGCTAGTTTATAGCGTGACAGTCACGCTAGTTGGCACAAGTTGCACATTTACAACCAGCGCCAATTCCTGAAAGGCGCTTGTTGCAGCTTGACAATCGCGCCAGGCCTGTAAACGTTTTAAGTTTTCTTTGCTGTGAACTTTTTGAGCTTGGGTTTTGTCCTAGGTACCTTTTTTAGACTACTTGAGTGTGTTGGAGTGTGATTTGACTGGCTTTGATCGTTACCCTTTGGGTTTTTGCTTCTTTCTATCGATTTCACGTTTCTAGCCCTAAGGCATCTAGTGGCCTTGCGAATCGAGCCTTCCTCAGGTGTTTTGATCTTTTTGTGCTCCAGTCAACTCTTTTGTTTACTCCCTTACACATGTTGGGTAGTTGTGAATTATTTTGTTGCATTATTTGGGTAATTTGCTTTGCCTTCACTTGAATTCTACTTTGTCTCACTTTGAGCCCAGATTACACGGCTCATTGTTGTCTTTGGGATCTTTTTTGTTCTTTGGATGTTTGATTTGTGATTTGAGGAACTGAACATGCTTGTATTGGATAGAATTTGCTTGTGTTATTTCTCAAAGTTGTTTAGTGCATTTTGCCATCATCGAAAAGAAAAATCTCTTTTGCTTTGAATTAGTTAATGAAAATTAGAACTCTTCATTTCGATAAGTGATTTAGTGATCTTAAAGAAAATTTTATTAGTTTGCATTAGCTGCATTAGGGAAGCTCTTTATTGTTTTGTGATCATTTCGTTTGCATGAAAGCTCTCCAACTCTCTTGTAATTAGCATTCATCGAATGAAATGACATTTTTTGGCATATAGATTGCATTTAGGGATTTTGAGAGATTACATACGGTAGGACCTGAAAACTGAAACTTAACACAAGATCAACTTTAAAATAAATCGAATGAATCTAAAAACGCATTGGAACATAACGCTCACATTCTAGAGGCCTAGGCTAGAGACGTGCTCCGGCGTCGTTAAACCTAGTCACTTTTGTTTCCACTCAAGGTTGGGTGATTCCTCCTTTTGTGACTCAATTGTGGTCTAGTACGGACTTGTGCTCCCAC